>PVIR01009187.1:0-54153 GCA_004026965.1 Petromus typicus | reverse complement strand
GGGTCGGTAGTAATTTCTCCGTTCTCATTCCTAATAGCATAGATATGAGCCTTTTGCTTCCTTTGTTTAATGATGTTGGCTAAGGTTCTATCAATTTTGTTTATCCTCTCAAAGAACCAACTTTTGGATTCATTGATTTTTTGAACTGTTGTCTTGGTTTCTATTGCATTAATTTCTGCCCTGATCCTTATAATTTCTTGCCTAGTGCGAGCTTTGGGTTTGTTTTGCTCTTCTCTTTCTAGTTGCTTGAGGTGCAGCATTAAGTTGTTCATTTGAGCTTGCTCCGTTTTCTGGATGTAGGCTTTCACTGCTATGAATTTTCCTCATAGAACTGCTTTCATTGTGTCCCATAAATTTCTATATGTTGTACTGTGGTTATCGTTTAGTTGTAAGAACTGCTCAATTTCTTCTCTAATTTCTTCTGTGACCCATTGGTTGGTCAGCAGAATGTTGTTCAGTTTCCATGTGTTTGTGAAGATCCTGGGCTTTCCTTTGCTATTCAGCTTCAATTTCAGGGCACTATGGTCCGACAGTATACAAGGGATAACTTCAGTCCCTTTATCTTTGCTTAAAGCTGTTCTATGAATGAGCATATGGTCTATTTTGGAGAATGATCCATGAGAAGCTGAGAAGAATGTATATTCTGACTTTGTGGGGTGAAATACTCTGTAGGCATCTATTAAGTCCATTTGCTGAAGAGTCTGGTTGAGCTCAAGGATTTCCTTAGTGACTTTTTGTCGAGTCGATCTGTCTCTTTGTGACAGTGGGGTATTGAGGTCCCCTACTATTATTGTATTGGAGTTTATCTGGTTTTTCAAGTCCATTAATATTTGTTTTATATAGTTGGGTGCATTAGAATTTGGAGCATAGATATTTAAGACTGTGATTTCTGTCTCTTGGATTTTTCCCTGAACTAAAAGATAGTGTCCATCTTTATCTCTCTTTATCAGTTTTGGCTTGAATTTTATTTTGTCTGCAAATAAAATCGCCACTCCTGCTTTCTTGCTGTTTCAAGTCGCATGGAGTATTGTTTTCCATCCTTTTACTTTTAGTCCATGGGTTTCTTTCTGAATTAGGTGTGTTTCTTGTATGCAGCAGATTGTAGGATCTTGTTTTTTGATGCACTCTGCCAGTCTGTATCTCTTAATTGGTGCGTTGAGTCCGTTGACATTAATCATTATGACTGATATAGGTAAATTTAGTGCTGCCATGTTTTCCTGTTCTTGGCTGTGTTATTCTACTTCTGCCCTTTCCCCATCCGTTTCTTGTGTGGTCCCATGGTTTGACTCGGTTAGGTCTCATGGATTTGTAACTTTCCTTATTTTTCTCCAAGATATTCTTTAAAATGTTTTGGAGCACGGGTTTCATATTTGTGAAGTTTTTCAGCTGTTCTTTGTCATGAAAGTATCTTATTTCCCCATCAATTTTGAAGTATAGTTTTGCAGGATACATCAGTCTGGGTTGGAAGTTGTTTTCCTTTAGGGCTTGAAAGACTTCACTGCAGGCTCTTCTTGCTTTGAGTGTTTGAGTTGAGAAGTCCGCTGTGATCCTAACGGCCTTCCCTTGGAATGTAACTGTTTCCCCCCCCTCTGGCTTCTTTCAGTATTTCATTCTTTTTTTGGATATCTGGGACTTTTTTGATGATATGCCTAGGTGTAGATTTTTTCATGTCATGGGTATGTGGCGTTCTGTATGCTTTTATATTTGTATGTCCAATTCTTTCCCTTTTTCTGTGAAGTTTTCTGCCATTATCTGTATGAATAGCTTTTTGATGTCTTTAGCATTGTCACCTTCTTCCTCAGTGACTCCAATCAATCTTATGTTATTCTTTGAATCATCTAGGAGCTATTGGATTGACTTTTCATTATCACTTTTTTTTTCCATAGATTATGCTTCCTGTTCATTGGTTGAGATCCTGTCTTCTAGGTCTGAAATTCAGTCTTCTGCCAAATTCATTCTATTGTGCAAGCTTTCATTTTCTTTCTTAATTTCCTGGGCTTCTGCTTGTAGGTGTTTGAAAGTTTCCAGTGCTTTTGCTATCTTGGATTCTATCAACGCCATGATTTCCTCTTTAGCTTTATTAATCATCATGTTGACAGTGTCCAATATCTCTGCTTTCATCTCAGAGATCAGTTCTGATTTCTATTTTACTAGATCTGCTTTGGTTACCATTTCTGAGGGCCCTGGAGACTGGCCTTCAAACTTCTCTATTTCCCTTCCCCCTGTGTTACTTGGAGGTGAGGATCTTTGTGTCTGAGATTTGGAGTGTTTCCTCACCTCTGACCTGCCCTGTTTTCTGGTGCTGTTTGTTGCAAGTCACTTTCCTCCTAATAGTTAGGAACCTTAAAATAGCAGTGTTTCTTGGGTTGCTCTTTGCAGTCTGTATTGGTACCTAAAGAAAAACCCCTAGTTCTGGCACACCATATGAGGCACTCAATCAATACAGTCAGGACACCTTCTCCTGTCTGCTTTAGAGGCAGGGAGACTGTGGCTCCTGAACTGCTATAATGGCACTGTCTGAGGTTGCAATGGGCCCACCTGCTCAGCAATACAGAGTCTTTGGGCTCACTTGTGCATTTGGCCTGGAGGCCAGTAGGCTGTAGGCCCTGTGCAGTTGCAATGTTAGGGGCTGTTGTTCCAACAGGCGCACCTACTCACCAATACAAGCTGACTGGATGTGCTTCTGCAGTTACTGTAGAGAAAATCAGACTCTGACCTGCTAACCTCAGTCCCTGGGCGCTCTTCCAGCGTAGGCTTGGAAGCCAGCAAGCTCCAACCCCGGTGCAGATTCAGTGACCCAGACTCGGTGCTGCAGTCACCACTTCCTGAGCCGCCCGCTGCCAAACTCAGTCCCTGGGTGCTCTTCCGGCATAGTCCTAGAGGCCATTAAGCTCTAACGCTGGCGCAAATTTGGTGACACAGACTCGGTGCTGCAGTCGTCGTTTCCTGAGCCGCCCGCTGCTAAACTCAGTCCCTGGGCTCTCTTCTGGAGTGAGCCTCGAGGCCAGTAATCTCCAAACCCAGTGCAGAATTGATGACGCAGACTGGTTGCCACAGTCACCATTTCCCAAGCCACCTGCTGCTAAACTCAGTCCCTGAGTGCTCTTCCAGCGTAGACCTGGAGGCCAGTAAGCTCCAGCCCCAGCGCAGATTCTGTGGCACAGTCGCCGTTTCCCGAGCCACCCGCTACACAACTCAGTCCCTGGGCGCTCCTCCGGCATAGGCCCGGAGGCCAGCAAGCTCCAACCCTGGCACAAATTCGGTGTCGCAGACTGGGTGCCACAGTCGCCGTCTCCCGAGCCGCCCGCCGCTAAACTCAGTCCCTGGGCGCTCTTCCGGTGCGGGCCTGGAGGCCAATAAGCTCCAACCCCGGCACAGACAAGGCGACGCAGACTCAGTGTCGCAGTCACCACCTCCCGAGCCACCCGCTGCCAAACTCAGTCCCTGGGCACTCCTCCAGCGTGGGCCTGGAGGCCAGCAAGCTCCAAACCTGGCGCAGATTCGGTGGCACAGTTTCTGCTTCCCCAGCCCCCCACTGCCAATCTCAGTCCCTGGGCACTCCTCCCGCGTGAGCCTGGAGACCTAGCCTATTTTTTTTTAACCTTTATCCCATCCTATTTCCTATCCTCCAGATCAGATTATTTATAAGCAACTATCATATTTCCATTTTATCTGTACATATTGCAGGCTGTATTATAAATCTGTATTTTAAGAATTGTAATCACACAGTACAATTTCCATACTTAAAATATTACCAAATTCTTAATTGCATCAATAATCAACCAGAGTGCACATTTCTTCCATTGTAGAATAGGTAATTTTAAAACGTAGATTGAAGGTAGATCCAAGCATTATAATTGACTACTCTGTCTTCTATTTTGTTTTACATTTCTTTTAGTTTGTTTCCCCTCCACATTATTTGTTTCTTGACTTTTAGGTGGTGACAGTGGTTGCTATAATTGTTTTGGTTATTGAAGAAACTCTTCTGTTCTATGGAGTTTCCAACACTCTTGTGATGGTGCCATTAACATGTTCATTTTCCCCGTATGTTGTCTATGTAACTGTAATGGAACCTAGATCTTGGTCATGTTTGGGTTTGGATGTTTGTAGGTGAGTCTGCTTCAGAGTTGAAACTGCCCCGATATGTCATTGTCTCCCTCTCTTTGATGACAGTAACCACAAGGACCATGTCAATATCCATTACTTGGTAGGAGCTGCTGATCAGATACTCAAATACCATCAGGCCATCTTCCTTTTGAGCTGTGTCTATAAAGAGGACTTTTCCCTTAGCAAGTCTGGCTACAGGGAAAACCATGTACATAGAAAAAACTCTGTACATATTTTCTTTATTCTCTTTATTTCCAAGGTGTTTTTTAGATTATTGAACCCTTTAAAGATAATTCTAGACTGAAATGAAGTATTAAGAAACAAAATTTCCTTACCAAATGGTAACATCTTGAGAAACGGAGGCATAATATCATAGCCAGGAAATTGACATTGACAGTAATGACACAGAACCTCTCCGTCATGACAAGGATTCCTCTTGTGTCCCTTTTATACCTATTTCTGTCCTACCCATAAATCCCAGCCCTCTTACAATTAATCATGTTCACATTTTGATAGTTTGGGTCATTTTTTGAATATTGTGCAAAAAGGATTAATGTAGCATCTGACCTTAAGAGACTGGGTTTTTTCACTCCCTATTTTTACCTGAGGATGCATCCAACTAAGTTGGTATATGTGACTTTTAATCATGATTTCCAATATGATTGGATGAAGAAACACTTGGTAGATTAAAAAAGCATACTTGTAGGTAGCATTGTGCAGAGCTGACTGGCAAGGAGTTCAGGAGGCTGAGCAGTGAAGACCCATCCTGACTGTGGGTGGCACCATTCAGTAGGATATAAACTAGATGGAATAAAGGGAGAAGAAGGAGAGAGTTGGATGCACTTTGGAAAACTGTTCTGTTTGCTCTAGTGCATCCTTTTTTTTTTTTGAGACAGGGACTCACTTTGTGGTTTAGGCTGGCCCTGAACTCACTATATAGCCCAAACTGGCCTTGAATTCTCCACAATGCTCCTGCCTCTGCCTCCTCACTGCTAGGATTACAGACATGGGCCACCAGGCCCAGCACTGTGTTATGTGGTGCTGGGGATCGAACTTGGATCCTTGTGCTTGCCAGGCAGATGCTGCAACAACTGAGCTAAATCTCTGGCCAAGCAGGTGTGCCTTTTGTTACTGTTATCTCCCTGTGGACATCAGACTCCAGACTTCTTTCAATGTGGACTTGTATCTGTGACTTTCCACGGAGCTTCCTGGCTTTCAGTCTCAGACCAGTGCTGGATTCTTGATTTTTGCTTGTTCTGAGCTTTTTAGGCTGGGAAGATACTGGATCCTGAAGCTGTCCACTGTGGAGATAGTCATTGTGGACTATCCTGACTCTGAAGAGTCTACACTGAAGGAGCAAAGGATCTGCTCCAGATGCCAAGCAGTCAGTGCTGAAAGTCAGAAAATGAGATCCAAGATGAAAAGGAGAGCTCTTTTGAAGAACAGAGACAGCTGCATCCTTCCTCATGTCCTGTAATGACACGCAGGAGACGACTGCACTAGGGTAGATCTGCAGCATCCTAGAACGTGAGATTGCTGAGTCCAGTGTAGCTAAGCCTCTTTAACCAATCCTCTTGAATCCATACAATCATTCAACTATCACATTTCCCATAAAAATTTTTACCTACTACAAGGTTGCAAAGAATTTTTTTAACCCTATTTTCTTCCAGAGGCTTATAGTTTTAGTTTTTAAATTAGTATTTATAATGAATACAGTCTTACTTTTATTTTATATGGTGTAAGATCAGGATTTAGATTACTTTTTACATAAGAATACATAGCTGCAGAGTGTGGTAGCACAATGGCTACCTGGAAAACCAGAGGCTCTGAGTTTGATTCTTAGTACAAAAAAAGAAAAGTTATTCTAGCATATTTTTTCAGACTACTCTTTCTCTATTAAACTACCTTAGGACCCTGAGTAGGGACTGTTCACATATGGCTCTAATTTAGACTCCATTTTCTGTTCCACAGAGGTTCTTTTTTTTTGTTTTTGTTTTGTTTTGTTTTTTTTTCTTACATCAATACCCTTTCCTCCATACTACTATTGTTTTATATTTACATGCTGGGACATATACTACACATGTCTTCAAATAAGGTGATGCAAGTCCTCTGACTTTTTTCTTATTTTATTTTTTGAGACAGGTTCTTGCTATGTAGTTTAGGTGAACCCTGGACTCATTATATGGTCTGGATTGGTGTCACCCTCGGTCAGATTCCCAAATGCTGAGATTACAGGCATACATCACCATGCCTAGCTTTTTTACTTTTTAAATTCAAAATTATTTTGACTTTTCAGATCCTCTCCATTTCCTTGTAAATTTCCCCCTCACCTAAAAAAAAAAAAAAAAAAAAAAGCTCTCCAGTGACATTTGCTTTTTACTCATTTTGGCTAGAATTAGCTTGTAGGCTCAAAAAAGTTGTGATCAAAGCACATGCCCCATGCAGGAAAGAGGCACAGAAGGAAGTAGTAAATAAAGCAGTGGGTGGATTGTGTGAATGTTAAAATAAGTGCCATATTCTGACTTAAAACCTGCCACCAGTTACAACTTAATTGTTGCCTGCCCCTGAGTGATAGGATTTTCATACCAGTCTGCAAGCAATTAACTCATTGTGGTCTCTGTGCAATTAAGCCTCTCTGCTGTGCTGATCTGTATTCATAGCTGGTCTCCAACACTAGCATCACTGCCTCACTCAACCTTACATTATCAAGCACCAGATTCTCATTAAGACGTGTATGACCTAGATACCTCTCATGGGCAGTTCACAGTAGGGCTCAGCTCCTATGAGAATCTAATGCCAATGCCAATCTGATAGGGGTAGAGATCCAGGGATAGTATGAGGGAGGATGGCTGCAAATATAGATGAAGCTTTGCTTGTTCATCTACCACTCAGCTTTTTTTGTGTGGCCCAACAGTTGCCTAGTGTACTACCCAGGGTTTGGAGATCCCTGGCTTACTCAGCTAACTCCTACTAGTGTACCTTTGGAATTTCGCTCTCACAAATAGTTGGAGATGGATCATTGGAGACCTGGAAGGGTATATTCCTGTCCCAGCTCCTCTTTTCTCTGTCTACTTTTTGCCTGCATGAGCTGAACAGCTTTCTTCCACCATGGCCCTCTGCCATGCTATTTCTGCATTGGAGCCAGCAGACCATGGGTTGAATCCTTGTGAGCCAAAATAGCCTCTTATGAATTGCTTTGAACATAGATTTCCATGTTTTTTTTTTTCAGTACATCTTTGGGTTAGATCTTTAGATATAAGACAGTTACTTGAAGGGTGGATGATTTTGTTGTAGATTGCCAAATTCCTTTCATTGGATCATACCACATATCACTTACATAATCAAGTTTATCAGTCTATCTATTTCTCATAGAACCACAAATAGAATATATTGTCAAAATGGTATGCCTTTTTTGTTTTGACAAATGAGAAAACTAAGTGCACTTTAATTTGCATTTTAAAATTATGAGGTTAAATTTTTCATGTTTTTTAGAGCTATTTGAATTTATTTATTTATTTATTTTTGTAGAATGTTCCCAGTTTTCTAGTACAGTTAGAACTAATTGGCTTCCTTCCCTAATTTCAGAAAATCACTATGTATTAAGTGTATTAACTCACTTTGGCATATAACTTGCAAAATGTTTCACGATGTTTTGTCATTTGACTATTGACTTAGAGTTTTTATTTTTCTCTTGTACAGAAAGAAAGTTGTGATGCTCTTTTTAAAAAATCTCTTATAAAGGTCATAGCTGACATCATAATAACAACAAACATGTTTTAAGAGAAAATATAGCAAATTTACTCTATCAGTTTTATGTGATAGGTTAGAAATGAAGTTGTGAAAATCTACAAAAACTATTTATACGCTTATGTTTCATGAAGGATGGACAATCATGAAGAAATGCAATTAGAATATGATTTAATGGTATCAGTCTGAGAGAGGTTCTGGAAAGACCTGTCTGTGTCAACATTTTTGGTCTCTGTTACAGTGCAGATCTACAATGTTCACCCCAAAGCTCATGCATTCAGAGATGAGGCGTGGTTTAAGGAAGTGGCCGCTAGGGACCTACTGAGAAGGGTGTCTTCCTGTTTTGGCTCCTCCTTTCTCTCCTTGCTTCCTAGCTACAATGAGTCAAGGAGCTTTCTGCCATCTTGCCCTTTCGTCATTCCATTTCTGTTCTGGATCCCGTTAAGCATAGGCTAAGACTTCTAAAATTATGGACTATAACACACCACTCCTCCTTTAAGTTTCCAGTTTCAGGTATATTATCCAAAGGATGAGAAACTGGTGAATGATAGCCCCTCTGTGTAGCCTTTCACCCCTCTGGGTGTGAGACTAAATCCCAATGGAATTAGGGCTCAAGGATGAAGAGGAAAGGGTAAAGGGAATGATCTTTCCAGATTTTATGACTTGCTTTGGAAGAGAAAAGTTCTACTTTCTATGACTTGCTTTAAAGGAGAAATCTAGTTTGTGTGATTGCTTTGTCCAGAAGAGTAGGATGAGATTCAAAAAAGAGGGATGGAAAACAGGAAGGAAGAAGAAGGTCAGGGGTGTGCTTCTAAGCCCTCTTTAGAGGACTTCCAACACCCTTCAGCTTAGAATTCCACCTCAGTTCCAACCCTCTTATATGAGCACTTATGACTTTTTGTTAATTTAAGTACTAAACTTTTATTCTTTTAGATTTTATATTGTTAGGGAACATTTTCCATACTCCCAGACAACAGAAACTCACACAAATCTTTTGGATTCTTTGTTCACTTTTTTGTTATTGTTACATATACACAACTAATCAATTGGAATTTTCTGGGTTTTTTTTCTTTTTTTTGTGGTACCAAGGATCGAACTTGGGCCCCTTTGCTTCCAAGTAGGTGCTACCACTTGACCTAAATCTCCAGCACTATTGAAATTTTCTGGTATAAAGTATGATAAATGGATGAATTTTATCTTTTTCAATATTGCTATATTATTTCTCAAATATTACTTTTAAATAATTTTATCTTTCCTAACTAATTTGAGGGCTTTCTTTTATTGCATTCTAATATTTCATTAATGGTTAGGTGCATTTGATTACATGATTCAGTTTATTTTTTGGTGCTGGAGATCAAATCTAGGGTCTTACAAATACTAAAAAAGGATGGTAGGCACTAGTTTTAAATTTATTTTTTAAAAAATGTCCACAGAGACAATATACATGGTGACACATTTGAGTGCTTATCGAAATAGAGTTGGTTATCATAGCAGAGTAAGAAGCAATTTTCCATCTACTTTTTTGAGTTCTTGGCTGAGACCCTAGATGTATTAATCACTTTTCCATTAGTAAGACAAAACACATAATACCCACAATTTAAAGGAGAAATGTAGTTTGGCTCTTGAAGAGTCACACCATGGTCAGTTGGCTCCCAGGAGGAAATATCATGGTAGAGGGCCATGGCGCCAGAGAAATGTCCAGCTCTTGATGGGAGAAAATAGAAAATGGATGAGCTGGATACAAGAATACACTCTTGCAGAAGAAGGCTCCAGGGATCTGTCTCCAAGCAGGCTGTGCTTCCTAACAGTACACTTGGCTTCTCAGTGACTGAGTTCACTAATGAGCATAGAACCTTTGTGATCTAATCCCCTTCAAACACATTGGGATATTTTAGATCTTAACCATAACAGCAGACAGAAGTGAGCAAGAGAATAATGATTGAGATCATAGACCCATGTATTTCATGTAGATAGAGTAGACATTAAGGGGAAACTAAGTAAATCCTAAAAAAATTCCTATTTAAATGTCCTGTACAACTGAAAGAAAGGGACCAGGCTAGGAGAGATTGTTCATGGGATGTGAACAGAAAGAACTCTCTTCTGCCAGGAGGAGCACAGTAAAAATAAGTAAGATCCACTATGTAGATTTAGTCAGTACTTTCTTTGATAATAGCTGCTTGTGATTTAGTTTTCCTTTTTTTCCTGGTTCAGAGAGATAGAAGGAGAGACCCTACAAGTGAAGATTTCTTTTATAGATGTAAATTTTTCTTGTAAAAGTATAACTTCACTGCCTTCAGAGTTTTTCCTATGTCTGTTGGTTCTTGAAGTAATAAGCTCAAAATAATTTTTTAATGCCAAAAAGGCATATTTGGAGGTGCCATGGTTTGGTGTTCACCATTGTACAAAGAAGGAAAAGCTAATTAGTTGTGTTCAAAAATGCTACCTAAATCTGGAGGGAATGACACTGTGATATTTAATTTAATTATTGTACAATTGCCCAGAACTGATATCATCAGTACATGGAGAGTCTGGAGGTTGGAGGAAAAGCCTTTTGAATAGTGTGTGCAGTTAGGGTGGAGGATACCAAGCTATTGTGATAACTATTCTCTTTAAAGTGTGTAGAGAGATAAGCTGGACTTTAGTTTCCTTCTATAAAAAGACAAGATTACTTGCTTCCCCATCTTTTAATCACACTTCACAGCCATACTTCAGGTACTACTTTCCAAAGCTACCTTTACTAGGCAGGAATTTAGACAACAGTCATCCTAGAGATATGCTGGAGACTATGCAAAGAAGTTGTATGAGAACTAAGATAGATGTGACTTTTTTTTCTTTTCCCTTTGTTTTTCTCAATAATTAGCTATAAATAAAACCCAAACAAGGCCATGATATCAAGCTATAGTTCAAAATAATGTAACTGATAACTTCTAGGACAATAATAATCTACAGCGTCTGGCCAGGAGCCCCGAATAGGGCAGAGGGCAAGTATCTTCATTATTCTTTTCCTCCTTAGCCTCCTGCTGGTAGCCATTGATGTTAAAACCCAACTACAAATTGGAAGGCCAGGTATTCTAGAATCATGCAAACAATAGGCGAAGGACAAAGAGGGCTGGGAAATATGCAAAATTCGAGTAATGTTCTTCAGAGTACCCAAGGAATTATGTCCCTGCCTTTTCTGTCTCCTTGTGCCAATGAATGATTTATATGCTAGTCTGAGTTTTTGTTGTTCAGTTCTGGGATGGTAAGCTTCTCTTGACACTTGGTATTTTGAAATTCCATGGGGCTAAATTTATGTGCAGGCTATTTTATATTCGAGTTGCCAAGAAATCAGTGACACTCTCAATCTGAGAATCCCTGATATTCTTCAGTTCTAGGAAGCAGTTCCTTCTTTGTTAGAGCTATTGTAACTGTGATTTCTCTGTATTTTAGGGCATTATTTGTTAGATATTTGTTGCCCTCCGGAGGGGTTGATTCTCAGTGCCCCTAAGGCTTCTACATATCCCCTCTCTTTGCTTTTCTTCCTGTACTTTGAGACCTTCCCACATTTTAAATTACATTTTTTAAAACCCTTAGTGATTTGTTCTCTTCTGCATATTATTTCTTTTATATAGTACATAGAAGTCATACATATGCAGTTATTTAGATAGACAGATACCCAAAGATAAATATGGATGTGATATATTCTTGTATTTCTATGAAGAAGTTACTTAGTGGCTTCTTAAATGTATTCTTTTTCAATGTGCTCTGTCCATTCCATGCCACATATATTCCATTGCTCCTGAATGAAAAAAAAGATAGAGAAATGAAGAAACTGGCTATCCTTGGTGTGGCTCTGGAATTTTCTGTGGCTCTGAGACTAAATGGTCTGGCCTTTATCCTTTTGTTTTCACATTTATGAAAAAAATCTGGGCCCTGTAAATGTTTACTAGAGTTCGGGTATAATACCAGCTAAAGGAAAGAGCGTGGAGAAGAGATGAGAATGCATTCTGGCCCCAGGTCCAATATTATTATGCAAACTGGGCCACACATTTGTCATTTAGTTCCTGAGACTGCAGTAAAGAATGAAGCACATTAGAAACATCTACTTGTTTTATATAATATTCATGAAAAATGCAAACATTCTGGAAGAAAATAGAACCATCATTTGGGTTTTGGTGACACCTGGGTGGATGCGTTCTGTTGCCAGATATTGAAAACTACTATAAAATATGTAAGTATTTCATGCCTTGTGCAAACAAGATGCTTAAAACATTTCACTGAGCCTTGTCCTTTGTCCTTCTACTGTATTTGAAAGTCCAGATGAGATATAAACTCCCATATGCAATTTATGGGACTTCTATTTATTACAAGCTTCATTTTTCTCTTCTATTTATTTTTCAAAAATAAGTCAACAACTTGTAAATGCAAAAATTATAGCTCATGGGTCTTTGGAAGTGGGCAGTGCTCAACTGACAAAGGCTTGTAATACTTGCCTTTTATGTGTAAAAGTCCAAATTCAGACTGTGAATTCTGTCAATATATAATTAAAGTCAAACATGAGTGTTAAAGAAGTTTGTGATCACAAAATTCATACTTTTTCTACAAGAAAAAGAACTCTGGGTATTCAACTTATGTCAATGAACAATGTAGACTTCAGAGTTCTGAACAATACAACAGGGGCAGCCACTACAACCACTCCCAGCCACACACACACGCACACACACACACACACACACACACACGCACAGAGTTCAGAAGACAAACATTGGAAAATGCCTTTTCTATATGGTTTTCATTTTCTGAGATAAGCCAGCATATAAAAGGAAATATCTTGTGACAGTAATTTATATTCTCATTCTGTATGAAATTACTAGTATTATTAACATTCACATTTTTTGATGGAGGTTCTACCCATTATGAAAGAATGCCAAGACTCAAATTTATTGTTAGAAATAGCTGAATCTTGAAGCAGCCTGTGTGTCCATCAACAATGAATAGGTAAAGAAAATGCAGCATGAGCATACAGTGGAGTACTACTATGTCAGAAAGATAAACTTGAATCATTAGTAAGAAAGCAGGTGCACTTGTAATATTAAGTGAGAGAAATCAGACACACAAGTTTAAATATTACTTGGTTTCTCTTATATGAAAAACATAAATTATAAAGAGCAAAATAAAAGACAAGAGGAAGTAGAAAGATAGACCTTTCTCAAGTGGAAAGGAGATAAAGAGATGGTAGAAGAAGGAGAGAAAGGGAGATAAAAGTGGAATTAAGATGTGTTATATCTATGTGCTGGCTCTACACAGGGAATGGAAACATTATGCACTGCAAACACATGCTAACAAAAATGGTATTTCAATTTTAGTTTTAGTAGAAACCAAAGACAATAGTATTAGTTATTCCCTCAATTCACAGTAACATATAAGACTACTTATTTTAGTTAGGATTACTCAATGCTTTTAAAAGATAACACCTCATAAATGTCCATCAACTGGAGACTGGATAAAGAAGATTTGGTTCTTTTATAGAATGGAGTATTACTCTGCCATAAAAAATAAGATTAGGTCATTCATACTCAAATGGATGTACCTTCCAGACATCCTTATAAGGTAAATAAATAAGTCACAGATATGTAAATATTGTATCTTTTATCTCTTATGAGAAAAGGAAGATGTAGATGAGTTCTAGTATATAAAGTAGATATTGTTAAATAGAAAATATTTAAAAGGAAATGGGGTGTAGAGGTAAGTAAAGAGTGGAAAAATAATGTGATGGTATTTAAAAAAGGAAAAGCCTATGTATGTAGGGGGCAGGGAGGTGTGGAGTGGGTAAGGGAATAGGAAACAGTGAGAATAAAGAGTCATCTCATATACTGGTACAAATTCTCAATGCTGAAAGTAACTATGATGTGTATATATAATGTACCAATAAGGACTTGAATTAAAAAAAATCAATAAAGCCTCATATCCAGGGCTTCACTGCAACAGTGTTCTCATTATGGCAGGATATAAGCTTTCCAAATTGCAGAGGGTGTGTGCATGTGTCTGAAGTCACTGACATGTACCTGTGGCCCTCACAGATCTTTGTTTTTCACTGTGAGGTCCAGCCTGGTTATTCTTTCATGGGATGCAGATTAAACATTTCTCCTTTTCTTAGTATCTTGACTGCAAGCAGAACTGACAGTCATTTACGCACAATGGTAAATTATGTCAAACACTAAACTCAGCATTTCTGCTGAATATCAAACAGGTTTTGGTTGAAAGGAAAATGTGATACAGATGTAGGACTGTATTTGGAATTCTCTCCCTCCATTCTCTTCTCAACTCTATACCTTGTCGAGGTGGTCTAATATGTTGATGCATTTGAAAGGGAATAAGAATAAAAATAATATCAAGAGGTTTGGGCTACTGGTAGAATATGACCTTGGATGAGGTAGGTTATCAGGCTATGGACTTGAGTCTGGGAATGCAAGATACCAGCATGGAAAAAAAAATAATGCAGACAGGATGTGTACAGGAGAAGCTTGCATCCCTACACACTGTACTTTAGCCACATGTTTACTAAAATGCATGCAAGGAAACCCAATACGGGTTAATTGTCTCTTTCCCCTTGTCAGACACCTTCAAAACCCACCCTGTGGACACTGCAGCTACAATTTATCATTTCCTGCCTCATCCTCCCCTTCTGCCTTCTGTATCTCTCTTGCTCTACTCCCATGAGCATATTCTCTACTAATTTACTTTTCATTTATTTATCCATTTTGTGGACAAACTCCCATTAGTCCACACCCTCCAGTTCTATATCTCCACACTCATCACCTGGTCAGTATCCAGCCCCTTATGCCAGGGCTCACCTTGTGGGAGGCATCCAGGCAAGATACCTGACACAGTATTGGCTGTTCTTTCTCTCTAAGATGTGTGGGTGCATGGTACAGTGGGAGGTGTTGGGAACCCCAAGCAGCAGAAAGAATCACTTCCACCTACTGGTCGATTCTGCAGCCAGCTATCCATCTCAGCATAATGGTTCATTATGCATTTAGTATTCACGTTCATAAAAAAATCCTTGAAGACAGCCTTTCACACCTGCCCTTGGCAGTGAGGGGCTCTAGATCTGAGGTGTGTACCTTGGACAGCGTCCCATAGTGGCCTCCAGCAAAGGAGTGTCTAGGACCCTCACATTTTAAGCAAAGTGGTTTCACTTGCATGGCAGAGAATTCATAAAACCATTCAGGAGAGTCCCCAAAAACAGGTTTCATCACTGAACTGAGCCCTTTGGACTTTGGAGAGGTTGTTCCTCCTGTCCTGTGTCAGGAACTAAGGCAATATCTGAACTACTCTGCTGCACCCCAGCTCCCAGATAAGGAAGCAGCAAGACTTCTCCAGGAAATCCCACCTTTCCCTCATTTGTTCCTTTGATAAACCACACCTCTTGTAAATGAATACATAAATAAATCAACTTTCTTTCCCAACTCTGGAATTTGGAGCTAGTGTGGTGGAGAGAAGAGGGCACCAGCTTCCTCAGTTACCAGTTGTGAGCCCTGGGCCCCTTGTTAATTTCTGAAGTGGTTCTTTCCTGGCAGACTTACTGATGAGAGCTACCCAGGGCCATCCACCCAGGCAATCATGCAGGTTAAGTCAAGGGTCTGCCTGACAGCACTAGGGCTCAACAAAGCAGCTCCCCTGCTATGATAAAGAGCTGATCGATGTGTCATTAATCTTTCATTTATTGGTATCTCTCCCCCTCTTTCGTTCCACCCAGCCCCCTCCTGCTATGTGAATCCTCACACAGCATGAGAGGTTTGGATGAGCAAGACTGACTGGCACCCTTTTTTATGTCTCCACAGCCCGGGGAGAGTTTCCACTTGATGTCAAGGCCCAGGGACTTAGTTGCCCCAGACAGCCCTGTGGAGACAGGAAGGAGACCTCACCTGTGGAAGAAGTCCCATGCAGTGGCTTCATTGTGGTCTTCCCAACCTTTAGGGACTTTTCCTTCTTTGTTCTGGGTGCTCATGCCTGAACTGCTCAAGATAGTAGTTGAAATTTGTTTGTTATTCCTGGAGATTGAACTCAAGGTCTGCTACATGGTATCCAAATGCTCTAACACTAAGCTCTATGCCAGCCAATAGCAATGAAAAAGAGTGAATTTAGTAATCAGCAAGGGAAATAAAATTTTCAGTCTCTTATTTCCCATATTTAGGTTTTTTTATCCTCCTAGACTAACGTTTTTCAACCTGGGTGCTGTTGACATTTTGGGGATGCTTCTTTATCTTGTGGACTTTCTAGGAGTTATTGTGTAGTAATAGAATTCTCTGTCCTTATCCACTGGATAGCTATGAGCATG
Organism: Petromus typicus; assembly: GCA_004026965.1. Lineage (NCBI taxonomy): Eukaryota > Metazoa > Chordata > Mammalia > Rodentia > Petromuridae > Petromus > Petromus typicus. The sequence goes on along the minus strand of PVIR01009187.1, from coordinate 37,979 downwards.
TGACCATTAAAGATTCCAGACATTGTCCAATCTTTCCTAGGGGCAAACTGAGCACTAGTTGTCAACCTAGTTGACCAGCTGCTGACTTGGCAGAGAATATCATTTTGGTTCATGACTATTATTGCATGATTTTTATCAGCAACAGCTGCAAAATCATTATTAGTCATCACCCCTGATATCTGTGATGATCAAGGACCTCATTTAACAAGATTTATGGAAGCACAGGTGCCAACACACTTCTTTCTTGAAATCTATATGAGCTAGCCAAAAATCTTCATAACTTGAAAGGTAGGCACTATTCAGGCCATTTTGTGGGTGGGAAAACTGATGATCAGAGAGCTTGAATAACTTTTCTGAAGATCAGCTGGAACCTAGGCATGTATCTGTGATGCTGAAAGGAATTTTCCTTCCCTATCTTCATCTTCCACAGACTCAATTCTTTCTCTTTATCTGCATATCAAGATAGAATTCACATTAATCCTTGTAGAGAACAAGAATCAAATCACTCATCTTAGTTCAAGTAATTCAGATTAATTTGCACCTTGTCTGTTAAGGTGTTAAAGATGTGTTCTGCAACACAAAATTGAGCCTAGGTTTCTGGCTCCATCCCTGACTTGCAAGGCTCCTCACCTTTCTATAGAACATAAATAGCCAAAAACATATAAGAAGGTAAGAACCACACTTGAATACAGTTAGCACTCAGTGAAAGCTGGTCATCACCAGCAATGATAGATGCTCTTGGGCCCCCAGGCTCTGTTTCTTTGTTTTTTACCCTAATGAGCTCAGGGTAGATTTATGTCTTTTTCTTCGGTCTTTTTGCAAAAGTTATTGGTCAGGTGGCTGCTTAAGGGATATCCCAGGTGTCCTGGATCAGACGGGAAGAGGCTACTTCTCTCAACTTGTCTCATGAAAAATGGCAGCTGATCTTGGCTAGAGCTGTATGCAGCTTTCAGAGGCCCTGAATTCTAGTTTTGGCTTTGCAATAGACCAGATGCAAAGAGGTTGGGTAAGTAATTAACTCCCCAGGTCCTGATTTCTTTATATGATCACTGGGCTGTTAGATAATACAAATCTCCTAAATCAGTATGCTTTCCAGAAGACAATTTGTACCGACTTATTATCGCAATGTATACACTAGGGGCATCTGTTCCAGCCTTGTGTGTATTTCTCCTCCTAGACCACCTGGGCTGGCCAGTGCCAGATAGAACTTGGCTCTTTCCCTGGAGTAGCTTTCGGTATGGCTGGCACATGTCCTTGCTCATTCTGTAAGCAGATGCCCTGCCCAGAGAGATATACTTCTTTCTTTTATGCTTTATTTTCCTGCAGCAACAGAATCTTCAAACAAGGTGTAATTCTGATGTGCACATCTGCCAGGCATTCTTTTCTCAGGTAGTAATCGGGGCATGCAATCAGGATTCATAAACAGAGCACATCTACAGAGCTGATTGGCAGGACATGTTTTTAAATATATCTCTTCTTGAGTAGTAACTTGAAGGTTAATTCTGCGTAGAGAAAGTGCTGCACTGCCAGTCAATATCTCTTTTTAAGAAACCACGGTCCTAGATTAGCATTGCAAGATAGGTGATAGGGATTAAATGAAAGTTTAGAGAGACTAGGGAAGTAAGCCAATGTGATGAGGAGCAGAGAGAAGGGGGATTGAAAAATGGACTTTAGAGAGTGCTATGAGCTGGTGGCAGTCAACAAAGATTGTCTATCTGTCCATCTTCATGCCTTCCTGTTTCTCTGATCACATGACAGCACTGCCATAGGCTTTTTTGTCTTTGGGCCTCAAAGCTGTTCAACAACCACCTTTGTGTACAAGACATAGTGCTTTGGGAAGGAATATGGTTCTTCAATCACATGAATGTGTTTCCAGTTTTAAGTCTGTCCCTTGTTCCCTTGGCTCATTTCTGTGCTAAAATTGGGGTTGGATTCCTGATTCAGAAAGGAGCCTTTTGGCCCTTCTGTAAGTGGGAAGTGTAGATGGACAAGGGAGAAGGTGGAACAATATTCCAGGACCATGTCAAATCTGTACCTGGGCCCTGCCTCCTCTCTGAGCTCCCTGTAGCATAGTGTGCCACTCCTGATGGGTCAGAAAGGGCCAGACGGATTTTTTTCTCCATTTATTTCACTTCTACAACATTACAAACAGTTGGTAAATTGGTATGAGTTGGAAGGACATGGTCTTTGAAATTCACAGTTGAACTCTACCTGCTTTTGTAGAGCTTATGGGAGGGATGTGTTAATAGAAGGTATTCAAGCAAAGGCATGCTTACAGATTTTATTAAGTACCATGCAGAAAACTGGAGATTATTCATAAGGTAGACCAGAAGAGAAGCTTTACCTAAGTAAGTGGCACTTGAAGACTTAAAAAATAGATGGGAATTAACTAGGATAAGCATAGATGTTGGGTGGGGGAAGATGTAGAGAAGAGTTCCAAGGAGAAAAGAGAGCTTGTGCAAGGACTCTAGCAAGGAAGAAGTTAAGGTATGGACAAAACTTCTCCTGTAGGACAGGGTTTGGGAATATATGGACTGGGCTGTGGACACAGGATTGACTTGGAAGAGTCAGAGGATGAAGAAAGAGATTATCTGGGAGATGCTGCTAGCTGACCATCAGAGTTAGGGTTAGGGTTGGGTTCAGGATTAGGTTTAGGTTTAGGTTTAGGGTCATGTTAGAATGTAAAAGCTACAAGACTTGCCTACTTCTAGGGGAAGGCAAGGTATCTAGGAGAAGGCATCTTTTGAGGGAGGCATGTGGAGCCTGACTCAGTGCTGATGTGCATTGTCTATGTTGAACCCATCTTTTCCTGAAAGACTTTACCATCTGCTCCTCTTCATCATACCCCCTCCTCCCACTGCCTGCCCCTCTTACCTACAAGTACTTTTATCTGAAAGTCTTTCCTTTTATTCTTTTTTTCTTAATTTATCTTCCAAAGGGTACCTTATGTTATTATTATTATTATTATTATTATTATTTTTATTTCATTTTTAAAATTTTGTTTGGTCCTGGGAATTAAACTCAGGACCTCACTCTTGCCAGGTAGGTGCTATGCCACTGAACTAAATACCAGGCCCATTATTTAGCTTCTGGAGAAAACCAATATTTACCATTCCTATAATTAAGACTTACTTCCAAAGATTATTTTGAAACTTAAAATCCTAAATGACTGTATTGCTCTGGTGCATCTAAGTAACTCTTCCCTGAAGTATGGGGGTACAATTCTTTGACTGCCTTTTTCTACCAGAAACACAGGATTGATAGATATAGGAACTCATATATTTATGGCTATAGGTGGATGGGGCATGAGAAACATGGTGGATGATCTTATAGGACAGTGGCCTCCATTGATATCAAAACTTTTCTACTGAGATAGTCTTTTAGTCGAAGCCTCCCTTTCACCAGTTCTGTAAAATGGTCTACTAACTATCAGCCTGAAAAATCTACCGAACAGGGAGCTAAATAGAACCCAGCATATCATTCTCTATGCTTAAGTCAAGACCTTCATCTATGATGGCTTCAGGAATCATTTCAACCACTCATCAAGAAGTGTTTTGTTTAAGTCGAGACACACTGTTCACTGATTTTTAACTAAGATGGAAAGTCTGAAGCCAGTGGTCTTTTACATGCTCGGATTGATGAGATTTAGAACACTGACTATTCGGTGCTAAATCTGCTTGGGAAAATGGCTTGTCCAGCACACTAGCTAATTCCAGTATACAAAATCAGGACTCTGGCTGAAGCCTAACACAGGCCAATATATGTACTTAGATGATGGGAGCCAGATCTCCCTTCCTTATCATGTAATCTCAGGGCCTAGCATGGGGCCTGGGATGGACAGAGTACAGTGTTCATCGTGTCCATCTGTGGGACATTGAAGGCACATTTCCTAAGTGGAGGGAGAGTGGGCACAGAACGGGAGACAGGAAAGATCCTAATCTTCCATTGAAAAAGACTAGTTTCTAGTTCAATTTCTGTCTTTAATTTACTAAGTCACATTTAGGAAATAAGTTCTCTTTTTTCTTCTTCTTGAGTTTCAATTTCCCAATTTGAGTAAATTTATCTCTAAGCCCTCAATAATCTTCCATTTCTAGCATTCTGTTACTCCCTGAAAATTGAACTCTGACCTCTGGAAACTGGCGAAATGTCCTAAGAGTGAGAAATATTCAGTGGGAAGATGGTGTCAGCCCCTAAAATGCTTGTAGGTAGATACTTAGGTACAAAGCTAGCGGACTCACTCTTCATTCTCAACTAGGTTAAGCAGACCAGGAACTGTATCGCTCAAGACATGTCCCTGTGCTTACCTGGCAGAGGAAATATGAACATGAAAACATGGCCTCATAACCTGGATGTCCTGGTGCACATCTGGAATCCCAGAAACTCTGGAAGCTGAGGTAGGGTTGCTGCAAATTTCAGGCCAGGATGGGCTGTGTAGCGAGTTCAAGGGCAGCCTGAACAACATAGCAAGACCCTGTCTCAGAGAAAGAGAGAGAGAGGGAGGAAGGGAGAGAGAGAAGGAGGAAGGGAGAGAAAGAGAAAGATAGACAAGGAAGGAAAAGAGAGAGAGAGAGAGAGAGAGAGAGAGAGAGAGAGAGAGAGAGAGAGAAACTTCCATGTAAAATTGGCCAGAGGGTAAAACATGTTGAATGGTGTATTTTGTTGAGTCCTATTCTTCACCTAGTGGTAAGTTCCAAGCTTACTTGAAGTCTTAATATTTTTCTTTATTGTATATACTAAACAAAATTTGAATGACATGAAAGGATAGAGAAATCAAGGAAATATCCCATATTGTTTGAAGTTTGTCTTCTTTATCCCTTTCCTAAATGAACTTAGCAGACTTCAGTGGGTGTGAACAGCTTCACTTGATCCAATCAGCAAAGCATCTATTTCATGGTCACAATTCACATGCATATAAAGAGCAGGTACCTTTATATTTCTATAAGTGAACTTAGTTCTGTCTCAGCCTCCCACTCCTATAGTAGTTAAAGCTTAATTTTAGTCACATAGGAGTGAACTTGGTCATTTCACAGGGTTTCTCTTCTTCTCCTCGGTGAGTTTGCAGCAAAGTTTCGAGAAGCATAAATCCAGAATGTGGTCTGAGCGCGGTCATCTGTCAATGTTGACATCCTCTGAGATGACAAAATGCTGTAACCGGGCACCATTCCCAGTGTGCTTCACATACCTTGGTGCCAGTGAGGACACATGGTCCTGTGTCAAGTGGGCATGCAGCAAACATGGGACACAGGGTCTCTGGTACTTTGTAGTTACTCTTTAGCCCAGAAGTAACACTTTGCTGGTACAGCAGAGCTGCAGATCCTCTATTCTCCACTGGAAGTGTAATCAGACTCCCTCAGCTCTTAGCTCATAGGATTTATTTTAGACTTTTCATTCTTTACCCTAAAGAAACTCAACATAGAGCAATTGACAGAGCTTTCAGTGGAATAATTTACTTCTTCTGTATTTTTCTTTTATCCTAGCCTTTAAGAGTATTCTTGTGTTCTGGAGGGCTGAGAGAGAAAAGAAGGAAGAACACATAGTTGTGAAGAGCTTTCTGTATTTCTCTCCCAGTTTTATTACTCTGGAGTAAATTTCTACCTGCTGATAGTCTTTCTCTTGGCCTTCATCTATGAACTCTAGGAAGTTGTCTTGCATGAAATATATCAGTGAGATCCTTTGCTTTTTGATTCCTTGTTGGTTTGGGGCAAAATGGAGCCAAACAGTGCTAGAAAAGGGAAAGAGTATTAAGTAGGCATATCTTCTGTCAAGACTTCCTGCTAAGTCACTAGATGGCATAAGTCCTTCAGCTGAAAGTTTCTGATCACTTTCAAGGAGTCTCCCCTCCCAGCTTTCTCTTTTCTTCCACCTTCTTACATCAGGATGCTATTAACATTCTGGTGTTACTTGCCAGGTACATTGTCTACACATCTGTAAACAGCCCTTGTATTAAATCCTTATCAATTTCGATCTGTCATCTGTCCATTTCCTGCAAGGCTTCTCCAGTTATTGGTTTCAGTTGTATGAGTTGCATTTAAGAAGTGAGAACTGATTTGTCTTTCTTTCTGCCTTTTTGCTGCAACAATCCTTCCTTAAGTTAATGGAAAACTAGATTGGCTTGAATCAGGAAATTAGTGAGAATAATAGAATTGAGGAGGTGAGCAAAAAGAACCAAAGAACTGTCTGTCAAAAAGAAAACTGGAGTCAATATTTTAAAATTACTACGCTACTACTCAGGTTTTTGTTGTGGTTTTATTTTTATTGGTAAGTGGAACCAGTTAGCACAAGAACATGGGATTTTTTTGCCCTAAGTGAGCTGTGGTAATAATATTTTTTAAAAAGATATAAGAATCATTGATCTAGTCTAAATTTCAAATTTTTTATACATGAGCAAACTGCAGACTAGAAAGGGACCATTTGATTCACCTGTTTATTCTATGAATCCTCCCCTACGTAGTATCAGACTCTCTGTACTAGACACAAAGTTAACCAACATTTAACCTTGAAGAGCTCATAGAATCACAGAAAATCTTCCTTGCACACTAAGCAAACCATCTTCTATTCTCTTTGTTAGCTCTGCCATATGCTGGCTATATATCCTAGGAGTGAAATCAGTCATGATCCATATCCCATAGAATCTGTCACCCAGTGAGGACCGACGTTGAACAAATACAATGAAGACATGGAACATTTCCACTATTCTTGAAGGTGGTAGTGAAGTTGCCAAAGCAAAGAGCAGACAAGGACTTCAGAGAAATGACTCTGTGTGCAGAGACCCTCTGAGAGGAAGGACCATGACAAACTTTCAGGGATGGAATAGAACATGATGAGAGGTATCTCTAGAGAGGAGAGTTGAGGACAGATCATGCAAATCTCTGGGCTTTGTCAAAAATTCTAATAATGTGTCTGAGTGGATAATGCACAACACAGAAAAGTCACTGGATAGTTTGTGAGGAGGATATAGACGCTGTAATAAGAAACCAAGCTCACCCACCCACAATATAAGATTACAGGTTTGTTGACTACTGTTGCAGGAAAATAATTTTCAAGATGCATCAGTAAGAGGCCTGGAGAGGTTTTATTAGGTAGGAATTTTAGTACACACTCAAAGAAATAAAATGTGGTTCCTTAAGAGACAGAGATAAAGATGCATATTTTCCTGGAATGGGAACATATAAGCTTATCTGGAGGACCTGGAAACCCTGGAAGAAAATATCCCAACTTCCCAATCACTCAGAAGGGTCATACCCCGTTTTAAGAAGATAGAATCAGTTTGTTTGGTGTTTGTTTCTGGATAGGTAATATAAACATCCTTTGGATTTTCGCAACTCACTCCTTTGCTTTCAACAAGATTTTGTCAACGTGTTTCTTATCATTGCTCTTTACTTTTTCAAGAAAGCAAATTTATGAAATTTCAGCATTCCAGAGGAATTTTGTGTTTGATGGATCTGAAAAGAAAATAACCTAAGTTTAAGGAAGGGAATACTGATATAGATTTCCATGGGTGTCTTCCACTATGTCCCAGAAGTTACAAACTTCTTAGAAGTAAAGTTTTTAGGGTTTCCTTGTCTCCTTTTTAACCTTTCTTTTATTTTTGTCCATCTCACCTCAGAAGGAGTAGGTGATGTCTACCCGGAGACAAGTAGTCTGGATTCTAAAACTATTAGGTCCCTCGTTCAGCCTAGTGTAGTGAAAATCACATCAATGGTACACAAAATCATGGCGTGTTCTGAAAAGTTTCTATGGCTGGTAGCCTAAGAGGTGGGAATAGAAGATAAGGCTACAGAAAGAAGGTCTTGGGATCTAACACAAGAGTTCTGCAGTCCAAGCTCAGGCAGTCTAGATGGAATGATCCTCCAGCCTCTCGAAAGAGCGCCCAGCCAATGAATGGGAGGAGAGGGCATAGAATGTAAGTTCAAGAGCCAAGTTAACCCCCCATGGTCCCTGCAAGAGGAAAGACACCCTGCCTTGACATCCTCTGATTTTCTAATATGACCTGTACAATCAGCCATCCCATTCACAGAAATTTTGTTTGGATAAAAAGAATAGCAGAAACGGTGCTCACATGCCATGGTGTACTCAACTCTAAAGAGAATGAAGGAGAAAAATTGATACTATGCCGAGAGATTAGAAATTCTTCTTAGTGTCCCATTGCTGTAGTACCAAATTATTGGGCACTATGTGAATTAAAACAATACAAATTTATTCTCTATCAGTTCTGGAGGCAAGAAGCTAAAATTAAGGTGCAGAGAGAAGCCTTTTCTGCTTCTTCTAGATTCTGGTGGTCCCAGAGTTTTCTGGGCTTGTGGCAATATCTCCAAAGTGTTTTTGATATGACCTTCACCTTAGATTTAGGGTCACTTTCGCTAAGCTGGGATGTCCTACTTATCTGGCATTTTAATTATATTCATAAAGCAGCTTCTTTAAAATAAGATTATTTGGGCCAGGGATTTAGCTCAGTGGTTCTGGCACCTGCCTTGAAAGTACAAAGGCCTGGGTTACATCGCTAGTAACCACATACAACAATACTGGGTGTGGAGACTCATGCCCACCAGGAATCAGTACCATATACCACAGTGCAGGGTTTGGTGGCTCATGCCTGTAATCTCAGTACTTGGAAGGCAGAGCCAGGAGAATTTCTGTGAGTTTGAGGCTGAGCTCAGGGCCAGCCTGAACTACAAAGCAAGACTCTGTCTCAAAGAAAGAAAGTAAGAAAAAAAATAATGAAAGAAAGAGAGAGAGGAAGAAAGAAAGATCAAGTCAATAGGATCTGGGAAGTGGGAAAGGAACATCTATTTTAAAGGACAGTAATTACCCACTGTAAACCCAGTGTTCATCTACCAATAAGTTACTCTTTTTTTGTAAAGGGACTCATAGTAGTTTTCCAAGACTTGTACTTCAAGTATTTGAAAAACAAATACTTGTCTACAAAAAACAAAATGGGAAAAGACAAATTATTCCAACTGATAAAATGGGTCACAGTACCCTTGATTCTTCTTTATAGTCAAGTTCTGGACCCAAGAAAATGGAATGGAATGGTTGACTTAAAGCTTCGTTTTATACAGTATCAAGTTTATACTATCCCCATAACAAAATAAAACAAAACAAGAAGCAGAAGCAATGTACTTATTGGGCTCCTGAAATTCCTTAGTATCCAAGGAGGAATCACTTTGATTCCTGGGCTCAAGAGCATGAACCCTGCTTAGTAAGATGTTTGTCAACCAGCACTCAGTACTTGTCTGAAGCCTTTCTCCATAGCACCCTGATTCTGAGAAATTAAATTAAATCAGAAATCACTTTGCCAGTGAACAGTTAGTTGGAATCCTTCTAATAAAAATTCACTCAAATGTGCCACTTAGCGGGATTCTGTGTAATTCTAGACAAGGAAAATTATTTCAGAAATATGTTCCTGTATTCAACAGTGTAATGAATACAATTATTCTTATCTCCCTGAGCTAAGATTGTGTTACTGCATGTTGAAAGCTGTATTTGTTAAAGGGGTCATAGATATACTCGCAGCTTACCCAGCCACCAGTTCACTTGGAACTTGCTTTATCTCCTTTCTCCTCTTGAGATTGAGTGAGGAGAGATAACAAGTTTTTTTTTTTTAAGTCACTGAAGGTAAATAAAAACTTTAGCTCCAAAAAAAATTCTCCATTAACACAATTTTTGAAAACATTTGTTCAAAAAAGTCCATAATGCTAACTCTAAATCCCTGACAGAAGAGAAACACCGCAGAAGAATACATGGATATGGTTCTAAAAAAAATTAGACTTAATTTGTGTAAAATATACTCTAAAAAAAGGTATAATGCCTAATGATAATTTCTGAACCAACCTTTCTCATATCCTTCATTTGCTTTTTTTTACTCTGATCTAATAAAATGTTTAAATTTTCATTTTCCAATGTAGTTAGCTACATCTATCTAAATATGTGACTCCTGTTCCTATTAAAATATAAACAAGTTCACAGCAAGTTCATTGAAAAAGACAAAGCTGGAATAAAGTGTTGAATTACCATCTATTAAGCATCTTATCCTACTTAATATAATATTAAGATGAATTTGCAAGAGTTAAAATGGCCTTTGTTAATAAAACTTTGTTTTAACCATAAAAAAAAATAGGCTTAGACATTTCTCATGACCACTCTCAGCATCACTATCTTCTCATCTATTATCTAGACTGTTAGGAGGTTTGGGAAGCCAGCCTGTATTGATGAAGACCAAATTAAACACTGGAAAGGAGAGAGATTTCATGCTGCTAGCCTTAAACTCTACAGAATAATTAAATATGAGGCCAGTGGTGGGCGGGACAAACAGGGCCCCTGCTGGGCCCTCTTCAGTGAACTGATAAGAAAGACCATCATTGGCAGCAGTGATTTGCATACTACATGTTAAAACCATACATTTTCTTATGTAAGTTAAAGATACCCCCTCCAGTGCTATTTGCCTTCTTTTTGGAGGGGATGCTTTTTTTTTTTGTTTTTGTTTTTGTTTTTGTTTTTGTTTTAATCTTTATTGGTACATTAAATATACACATCATGATTGCACTCCATAATGGGGATTTGTACCAGTATAAGACACAAGTTAATTCTCATTTTTTCCCATAGCCCTACCCACCCTATCACCCCCCCATATACATAAAATTTGTTTCCTTACTTTTTTGTTACAATCTTAACATTGTCCCCTTTCACCTTATTTTACATTGAGCATTTTCTATTTCACAATATATAACATACAATGCTAGGACTCATTTACATCTTCATTTTCTCATACCAGAGAAAAGATGCGATATGTACCTATCTGTGCCCTATTCATTTCACTTATGAGGATATCCTCAAGGTATGTCCATTTAAGTAGAAATGATTCAAACTTATCGTTTGGAGGGGATGCTTTTGGTCCATTCGGGTCGAGTGCCCAGTGACTGATTCAGCTTTTCATTTGCTCAGATTCATTGTATTTGTAAATTCCTAAATTCCACGATCAAGTGCACTTTGAATGTAAACTGACCTCTTTGAATTAAGCCTGTTAACCAGGATATTTCAACATATTTTCCAATTATTTTTTTGTCTGTAGTTGTAGCCCTGATCACAGCTAATTGAACAAATTATTCCTCTTCCTCAATTCTGTCCGTCACTGCCAATCTCAGAAGAGTCACTTCAGTCATTCAAATTTTAAACATCTTAAGATCAGGGAGCACCCAGACAGGTGTAGGAACACCAGATAGTGTGGTCTGAGCCTTGCAGGCCAGCTGCATATCTGCAAGGCCTCTGCACTTCCATCTGGCCCAAATGCACAGCTGAGTCATATCAATATGCTATATAGGAATCCCTTTCTCCAGGAGAACTTGGCCAAAATATTCTCCCTACATTGAACTGCCAATCACTTTATAGCTTAGGAAATCACACACCAATTCTGATGATCTGTGGACTATTTATACAGCAGTAGGCTGCAGAATGACAGGATAAAAGAACCAGATGCAACAAGTTGATTTCTCTAACCCAAAAGCGTTCAATGCATAGCACTAAACTGCATCTCTTCCTCCAAAGCCTGCTTCCTTTTGTCCCCCTAACAGGTGATAAGCATCTCATTCTTGCCTTGTAGATTGCGAAGTTATAAAACATTGGCTCATCCTTTAATTCTTCATTTTCAAAATCTGGTAGATCCTTTGGGCCAGGACTTTATTGCCACTATTTCCAAATCCACTTGTTTCCAATTTCTCTTCTTCATGCCATTATTTTTGGTAGATGCTTGAGTAAATATTTTTTTAAATAAAATCTGTTTCACATCTTAATGTCCTCTGCCATCTCCCTACTGGAGTAAATCCACCTTTCTGAAGGTGATTCATATTTTTCCACTGTCTAGTTTTGGGCTGAACCTGTTACCCCAGCTTCTTTCCCCTCTACGAAGATGCTCTAAGGAATGTGAAAGCTCAATGTTTGTTACTCCAAAATACTAGTAATTAAACAGCTGCTTTATTAATCTCGAGAATAGACACATACACAGAATTTACAGTTGCCTGGACTAGTTTCCACCAAGGCCTCTCTCCTTGGATTGTAATTGGCCATCCTCTCCCTGGGGATCCACGTGTTCTCCCCTACGTATGTGTTGTACCCAGGTTTTCTCTTCCCATAAACACACTAGGCACATCAGATTCAGGCCTATTGCAACAACCTCCTGTTACCTTAGGCAACTCTTTAAAGATGTTTATCTCCAAATTGAAATCACATTCTGAGGTGCTGGGGGTTAGAAATTCAACATAAGAATTTTAGGCAAAATCCAGTAATGATGTAGGGCTCAACAACTGAGGTTATTCTAGGATATTTCTAATTGACAGATTATTGTCTGGGAGACCTAGGAATTCAGAACACTTAGGCTGGCCCCTGGAATAAGAAAAATATTTCCTATGGTGATATAAGATAGATCTACCTTTTAGGGATAAGAGCACGGTGAGAGGCAGATAAGGTAAAGATTTTAAAATGGCAGAGCCTCATCCAGGGATTGAAATAATCAAGGTATGCTTGTTGTCTGTGCAGAGTATGTGCCCTCTTCACACTGAGGCTCTTATTTAATAGTCCAACATTCCTGCAAGGAAGGCACACTAAAAATCATCATCTTGCCAATAAAGATGACACAACACTTGTGAGGTTTGGAGAATGTACTTATTTGCAGAAGGTCACAATTTTTTTCAGTGGTACAGTAGAGATTCCATTACTGAGTGAGTTTATTCTAGTGCTTACTTTGTGAGCTTTTTCAGCCTCTGTCTAGAATTTTACTGGCTGCATGCTTTTGTGAAAGTCATATTTATAGATCCCAGTGTTCCCATCTGCAAAATGGGACTAAGGAAACATATATGTCCTTGACACTACTGAATTATTGGAAGCATCACAGGTACTAAGAAAACTCACTAAGAAGAGATAAGATAGAGTATGGTAATCTTCCAGAATACTTGTAAATGTTAAAATTCCCCTGTGCCATGATTTTTAAAAATTCATTCAATGATCCAAAATACGAAGAAACTACTGTGTTCATTAATACCCCCATAATAAAAGCCAATATTTGCCTAATATTTTCCAATTATTTTTTTGTCTGTAGTTGTAGCCCTGATCACAGCTAATTGAACAAATTATTCCTCTTCCTCAATTCTGTCCGTCACTGCCAATCTCAGAAGAGTCACTTCAGTCATTCAAATTTTAAACAACTTTTCTGATGCTTTCTCATGTTTCATTTTTTCAAACTTCATTCTGAGGGTAATGGTGAGAATGATTTCATTTATTAAAAGAGTTGAGTATATAATGCCCTAGGAGGAGAGTTACAGAGAATTATCTTTGTTTTAGAGGGACTACTTGCTAAGCCTCTGAAGTTTGAAAACAAAATCATCACACCACAGAATGGACTGTTATCTGAACAAAATTTAAAAAGGGGGAGTTATGGAATTCTACTACACACATTTCAGAGGTGGTGCATTTAGGATTGTTTTCACTGGTCCAGACTTGCAAGATGGTGTTCAGCAAGGTAATTTGGTGTTGAAAGGGGAAAGTTCTCACAAGAAATCTAGTAGATGGAAGTCAAAGAAGCCCACAGTAGCTGTGAGAGATACAGTGTCTCCAATAATCCTGAAAGATCTGGAAATTGTTGTATACATGAGAAGGAGGCTAACTCATCTTCTATTTGGATAATCAGAGAAAGAGTGATCTTCTAAAACATAATTTTAAAAACAAAAACCAGGACAAATAATCATCCCCTTGAATGATTAGTCTTTCTGCATTTGGAATATGTAGACTTGGCCTTTGAATCTCAAACTAGAAGGAGCCTTGAATGGTGGGGCAGAAACCCAGGATGCTCCTTGCTACTTGTGGGCCACCTTTTCAGCCATGCGAGTACCTTGAAGGGTGCCAGAACTTTGATGGATAAATACTAACCAGAAGCCAAATGCTTGCACCTGCAGGAAGATGCTAAATGGAACAGAGCATTTATAAACTGGAAGCATGTTGGAGAAGGCTTCCAGTGCTTCTATTCCAGCTGCTCTCTTCACCTTCTCAGGAGTAACAAAGAGTGACCCTGGTCTTAAATCAGAGACTTAAAATCAATGGAAAGGAGAGCTCTACAGAAAATTTATCTCAGTGCTAAATGGAGGTGGAAGGGAGCATTATGGGCAATATGAACTAATCACTAAGTTTGGACAAAGTTTCGGTGTAGTGTAAGAAAATCTATAATCAGAAAATAAATGTATATGTAGTCAGAAGACACTTTTTGAAAAGCAGATCCTACAAAAGAATAATATACCGACTTTGATGGCTGTGACAGAAAGGACAGAGCACTGTATTCATAAGGATTTGTGTTTCCAAAATTAGAAACAGAAAATAGATGAAACATTTACTCAAATGTATCACCTAGTCTTCTTCTTTAGGATGCATGTGCACGCGCGCACACACACACACACACACACACGCGCGCGTGCGCTTTAATTTTTTAAAGTCCACATACATTTTCAAAGAACTTTACTATCTATTATCTTAACCTTTTTCTACAGCAATCTTATTAAACAAATACAGACAAATTTATTATTTTCCATTGATAGATAAGAGCAGTCAAAGTCTAAAGAAATTAAGTGACCTTCCAAAGAGATACTCCTCTCTAACTCTTCCTACAAATGTAATAGAACAATTTAGGTGGAGTGTAAGATAAGTCAAAATTCTATGGACTTAAATAAACAGAGTAAAAAACTAGTAAGTGCAACTGTAGTGTAAGGGTGCATTTTCCTAACTGAAAAAGAGAGATAAATACAGGATTGAAAAGTTCGTAATCAGAAATTAATCTTTCTGCATGTCTTAGCTTTGATTTCTCCAAGTTGTCCTTATTTTCTAGGTAGTGTCTCTCCATTGAATGTTGGGATAGCTACCAGCAACTACAGGATTCTCTCTCTTGTCATCTGCACAGCCTCCATAAAACCATCCTCTCTCCAACACAAAACATAATTTACTTTAGAGAAGAATTTATGTGGGTGTTTTTCTTTTCCCATAGACTCTCCTTGTGCACTACAAATCCTTGTCGCTCAATAATGTCTTTTAAGTTCCTTGTGTCTCCATCCGTCCATTCTACACCATGGCGGGCATCAGTTGCCAATCATGACACATTTACCCATTGGTTTCAGAACCTCCTTTGCAATGTCTTTTTCAACACTAGACTATGAGAAAAAACATTTCTAGTTAGTAGGAATCTGATGTGTGAGTTGAAACCTCAAACCTCCTGTGAGCAGAAACACATAGGCTACTGTCATCATCTTCGGATTTTTTTTTGTTTGTTTGTTAAAAACCATCAATCACTTGAAAATGTTTTGCAGAAGGCTCTCTGGCTGTCAGAGATAAGTATTTTTTGCAATAAAACTTTAATGAACTAAATAACAGTGGGAGCGAGCCACCGAAGTGTTGTTTTATTTTCTTCACTCTCTCCTTAGTCCCCTGCTCACCCCTGTAGACCACAAATTTAACCCTGAAATTCAGGAAAACTTCTCCAGAGCCATCTAGCCCCTGCTTAGGAAGAGCAGGTTCTCATGAATATTATCTATAGTGATGTCATTTTCAAATGTGAACATGAAAACTTACTGGTACAGTAGAGCTAGAATAATTTGATTCAGGAAGATCACATTAGATAACTCCAATTTAGGCATTCGAAAGTGAACACATAGTAGCAATGTCACAGAACTAATAACCCCATGGAAATGAAAGAACTATCGGGATTTCTTAGGGTGAAAGGAAAGCAGCACTTCCTCTCCTGTCCTTCCCTCCCACGGTCCCTACCTTAGTCAGTGACCGATGACAACAGTGAAGTCTGCAGAGACTGATAGCTCCTCTCTCCACTTCTGTCTGTCCCTAAATCGGCCCGGAGGTGCCTGTCTCGGTTTCTTAGCATAAATGGCAACAAGGTGTAATCAGCAAGTACTCTGACAGGCAATTGAGAACCACTGTAAAGTTAACAGGATGACAATGAGCAGTTATACCGAGCTCTGTCCTGTATAAGTAGACAGATTTTGATACCCGAGTAACCCAGGGCAGAAGAGTATCTCTTTGCTGGGAACCACAGCGTTCCTCCATGTTCCTTTCTAACACATTAGGAAGTTTCTTACCAAGAGAAAAGGAAATTAAGCTCACAGGGATTTTGGGACAGCATTGTCTGCAGCCTCGAAATCTCGGTCAGTCAGATGAAACCAAGCTCAGATCTGCAGTCACTTGAGATCTGGTGACAGAGACAGATGAGAGCTCAATGTGCAGCAGTGATGACGATGGTGACTCTTTCCCGGGCAGAGGGAGCAGCATCAGTGATGCAGAGGACTCTTATCTGGAGTGGATTCCCAAGGCAAGAACACTTGATTTCATTTCTGTAGGCAAAGGACGCTGGAAGGGAGCTTCAAGCAAGTCAGTCATCTCATCAAAAAATGCCTTAGGCTCTGAGGCAGCCTAAGGTTCCAGGTGGGTCCTTTGCAGTGGGGGCATCTGTGTGAGGGATTGGTACACTTTCTGAATCACTATGGTAAGTATTCACCTAAGTATTTTTTTTCCAGAGCAAGCTGTATTGCCACCTAAAGACATTGCAGATGGACACATCCTTCTAGGGAGGGTCCAATGAACGCTAATGGAGTAGGGTTACTGAGGAAGTAGTATGCTGAAAAGTTTCACTTCTGAAGTGGAACAGCTGGTGAAAAATAGAATGCTGTAAATGCAAAGGCACTGAGAACAGAGTATTTTTTTTGTTGTTGTTGTTATAGACTTTACCATCTCTCCCAGACAGACACTTCTGCTGAGTGGTCCTTTATCTCCCCACAGCTTTGGATGAGTGCTGCTCTGGGCTTGAGTTGTGCTCTGTCCTTGAGAGTAGCTGGAGGATCTTTGCAAGAGTAGCATAAGTGTGACTCTTCTTGGTAACGGCCAAACAGTCATCATTATGTTTTGAGTAAGATTCCCTACTATCTTAGTTACTTTTCTCATTGATGAGACAAAATACCCAAGTTACAGGAGGAAAGATTTATTTTAGCTGATAGTTTGCAATGGTTTTAATCCATAGGTGGCTGGTGAGAAGGCACTGTGGTATGACAGAGGAGAAATAGGTCATAGAACGGCAGGCAGAAGGCAGTGAAGCAGAACCCAGCCACAAGAACAAGACTTCCTTCTTTCTGTCCCTTTCTATCCTGTCCAGGATACAAGCCTATTGATGGATACCACCCACACCTGGGATGGGCTTCTATTATCTGCTGTCAGAACTATGATAAACCAATTTAGTTGTCACATGACCTTAATCCCAGTAGCACACATCCTAATATAGCATCGCACACCATGATCCAGCCACCTCCTGAAAACCCCATCTGTGTGTGCATTAGACTTTGGGGGCACAGATAGATACAAGCCATAGCACTCATATTATGATTTTACCCAATCAGATCCATCACATAGATTCACCTTTGTTCTCTTGTCAGACTTCCCTGAAAGGTCAGGCCTGAAATCCCTGACATGTTTTTACAAATTCCGTTGTTGAAAAAGCGAACATCTCTGACCAAGCTCAACTCTCCAAGGTGAACTAAAGAATGATTCCCAGAAGAGTAAGCTCATGAGTCACATCTTGAAAATGACTTAGGCATGTCATTGTGTTTTCATTCCACACATCTATTCTGCCTCTGTTGGTACAAGAATCTTGCTTTTCCTGAATAATCATCCTTCTGTCAGTTTGAGGCAGTGAGGTTGTAGTTCCTGACTCCTTCCTAGCATAGCAGATAAAGCATTTGCAAACTGACTCAACCTTATGCAGTAGCTGAACTATCTTCCCTGATCCCCCAGCTCACTGTAATAAGGACCAGTTCTGTAACTTTGCATCACCTGGTACTTCATCTTCTCCTAGGCACTCTGATCAGCAAGGCCTTTGGAGTAGCTCTGCCCAGAACTATAGTCAAAGGGTAAAAGCAGAGCTGTGCGATGTAGAGGGGGTGGTGTTTGTCCTGAGGAACAGAAAGGTTCCAGGTGGGTCCTTTGCAGTGGGAGCGTCTGTGTGAGGGATTGGTACACTTTCTGAATCACTATGGTGAGTATTCACCTAAGTATTTTTTTTTCCAGAGCAAGCTGTATTGCCACCTAAAGACATTGCAGATGGACACATCCTTCTAGGGAGGGTCCAATGAACACTAATGGAGTAGGGTTACTGAAGGAAGTAGTACGCTGAAAAGTTTCACTTCTGAAGTGGAACAGCTGGTGAAAAATAGAGTGCTGTAACGTTTTGAATTATTTCACATGATCCTATCTTTCTGGCTACCATTGCTTCTCTCTGAATAACTAAAACAGTCATTAGATTCCATTCATTTCCTCCTATCGACCATTATCTTCAGAGCATCCAGACTCATCTTTTTAAAATCGAAATTCTGTGAAGTCACTTTCTTGCTTAAAATCTTCTTATTCAATTGAGAATAAAATTCTCATTTCTTACCAGGAGTAAGATGCTTTATAAGATCTGTCCCAGTCACCATCTCTCCCTCATTTCATACTTCTCTAAAATCAAACTACACTAGACTTACTTTTCTTTCTCAGACACATCATGCTGTTTCTTACCACAGTATTCTCATTGATCTTTTTACCTGAATATACCTCATATTTTTTCAGAGCAGGATTTGAAAATTTCTACTCCATCTAAAATGCTGTCTCTCCAAAGAGATCTTCTCTTATCAAATATTTCTCTTCTTCAATCAGTGCCCAACATAAGTTACCCTAAAAATCTCCTTTGTAATATTTAAACACATAATTATATTGTCTCTTAATAACTGAAAGTAAGTGATGCAAAGTCAGGGATCTTGCATATCTTGTCCACTGCAGTTTGTGTAAGTTTCTACAATAAACTTATATTCTGTAGTTAGTATCAATTAAATATTAGGTGGGTAGATGGCTTATGATCTCTATTAACGACTATCATCCTCAACTTGAAGTGCTGAATCATGGTAACTTTTAACCAAAGAATCTCCAGTTTTTAGTGTCTCTGAATAGGTAGGAAAAAGCAGCTTGTTCAGCAGAGAGCAACACCAAGTGTGAAGCAGATAACTCAGCCAAGAATTAATGTATTAGTGGGGTCAAGTGTAGTGTACCTTGGTTTCTCACATCTATTTCCATTGAGATGAGTATTAACTTCAAATTGTCATGTTATATAACCGATCTCATTTTAGAAGTAGGAGAAGAATGTCGGAAATCAATTAAAACCCAGTATGTATTTGGCCTATGAACATTTGTCTTCTCTGTTTTAGCAATGGTCTCTCTTGAATTGACTCGAACACATTTAGCCATGTACTTTGCCTGGTAGATGTCAGGTAGCCATGGAGTTCAAACTCCTGACACAAGAAAAAGTGGTTTTGATTCTTCACTCCTTCCAGCAGGGATGCTACGTGGCATCACCTGTTGCTCCAGACAGACTGCAGGCTGAGAGATCTGAGCTGAGACCCTCAGCAGCCATTCAGTCTAAAAAATGTGTCTTTGGGCTCCAAGACATGTTCCGTGTGTGCTTTTCATCAAAGTAATGCGTTATGATGCAGAAAGTCAAAAGGTGAAGAATAGATTATTTTATTATGAAAGACAAGTGTAATGCACACTCCTTTCTCATGCTTCTGAGATCATTTCTTTAAACATTTCTTCTTGTTCCCTTTTGTTCTTTACTTTCATTGTTCTAAATAATACAAATGGGCATTTATTTTAAGACAATAATTGAAAAATATCAATTGACTCTAAAATAAGGTAGGGTTTAGCTCACTTATACCTCCTTCTCCTTTGTCATTTTGTCCGCTTGATGTATTAGTTTGGCTTCTTCCATTGATTACATTGCTTCCAAAATATGAAGATACATTCCAAGCATGCATAAAAGTTGAAATAATTTTACAAGCAATACCTACACACTATAATAATCTTTTTACTATAATTTACTTCTCTAGCTACTCTCTGCTTATTCATGCTTTTACTGTCTGTCAGCCCATCTCACATGTATCCATCCAAGAGATCTGCAGATCAACACATTTTTGCTCTGAACACTTGCACATCCACACTGATTCAGGGTTCATTATTTGTTTAAAATTCGACGTTACTTTCTCCTTGTCACATAAAATTTATATAAAATTGAATGCACACATTTTAAATGTACTCTGCAAAGACTTTTAACAAATGAGTATCACTGTGTAGTGTGTCCCTGTGCTGAGATATAGGAGATCACCACTGTCGTAGATTGTTTCTTCATTTCCTTGCCTTACCCTCAGCCCAGAAAATCACTGTTGAGAGTTTTTCACTGTAGACTAGTTTGCATTGTTCTGTAACTCATAGAGAAAGAATCTAATCCATAGATACTGTTTGATAAAAAAATCTTTTTCCCACTCAGCTTGTTTTTAAGAAATTTATGCCATTGCTTTTATCAATAGCATCTTGTGGTTGTTTATTCCCTTATTGATAGATTTCTGGTCTGTTTCTAGTTGCTAGTCAGTATAAATAAAGCAGCTATAAACATTATTGTACAGTATTTTTTGTAGACATGTGTATTTATTGTTCTAGGGTAAATATATATAAGTGAAGTCACTATGTATTTGGCTTTATTATAAGAAACCACTGGAACTCTTTTCTGGGTTATATTCCTATGAATGATGATTCAGAACTTTAGTTGCTCAATATGTCGCTAATATTTGTCAATTTTACTGGGTGCGTAGGGATAGTTTGTTACATCATTAATTTTCATTTCAATCATAACTAATGATGTTAAGTAGTTTTTCATGTTTATTGACATTCATTTTGTGATGTGTGCAAGTATGTGTGTGAAGTGTCCAGTCAATTGACTGATTGATTGTGACTGTGGGGATTGAAGCCAATGAGTTACACCCCTAGTGAAAATCTTCCCACTTAGAAAATTGTTAAAATTGGGTAAAGCATATGTTTAGTATGCACGAAGTCTTGCATTCATGACCAGAACCAAAAATTAAAGTAAATAAACGTTGCTTGTAGTTTTATTATTGTGTTGTAGGGAAGCCACATTTTGGCCCAGTATATCTAGAGCAAATGTTTTCCTCTGGGCTATAGCTTGTTATTCACTTCCTCATGGTATTATTTGATAAAATATTTAAATTATATTATCACTTATGACTGTTGATTTCTATAAATTATAAGAAGCTGTTTACATCTAATTATTCCATAGTTTTATTCTAGAAGCTTTATTACATTTTAAAATACACTATAACATTGATATATAATTTATACTATACAAGTATAAGTGTACATTTTGATGATTTTAGTAAATATATAGAATTATACACCTTAATCTGGTTTCCAAACATTTCTGTCAGCCCAGAAGTACTTCATACCATTTTATAGTCATAATTCTTAACCCAAGAAGTAATCAACCTCTGTTTTGCACTCTAACTCTATAAATTTACCTGATATGGATGGTTCTGTTTCTAGGTATATAGATAAGAAACATAAAATGCATGTCTACACAAAGACATGCACAGAATTTTCATAGTAACATTACAATACACATAATCACCAATAGCTCGAAGTAATTAACTTTAAATATTATAATTAGTTGAGTCTTCCTCTGCTTTCAGAATCAAGGTAATGCTTGCTTCCCTAAATGAATTTGCGAGTATTTCTTTCCTTTCGATTTCATTAAAGAGTTTGAAAAGTAGTGGGATTAGCTCTTCCCTAAATTTTTTGTAGAACTTGGTGGTGAATGCCTCAGGACTTGGGGTTTGGTTGTTGGTAAGTTTTTAATTATATATTAGGATGTTAAAAATTTTAATGCCTTCTTGGTCCAATTTTGGTAATTCATATGTGTCTAAGAATCTGTCCAGCTTTCTATGCTTTCCATCTTATTACAGGTTCTCAAAGTAGAAGTTGATAATCCTCTGGATTTCTGATGGATCTGTTGTAATTACACCTTTTTCATTTATAATTGTGTAGATTTAAGCCTTCTCTTTCCTATTTTTAATAAAGTTGGCTAAGGATTTTTTGATTGTATTTATTCTTTTAAAGAAGCAGCTCTTGATTCATTAATTTTTTTGTATTATTATTTTAGACTTCATGGCATTGATTTCTGTCCTGATCTTTATAATTTCCTCCCTTATACAAGCTCTGGTTTTGTCTTGCTGATCTTTTTCTAGGAACTTGAGGTGCAGCATCACATTATTTATTTCAGTTCACTCTGTTTTCCTAACGTGGGAATGCACTACTGTGAATTAACCTAGTAGGACTGCTTTCATTGTGTCCCATAAATTCTGACATGTTATACTGGCCTTATCATTTAATTGAAGAAGCTGTCTGATTTTTCTTTAGTTTTGTGAGAGACCCATTGGTTGTTCAGGAGGGGTTGTTTATTATGCATGAGTTAGTGAAGTTCTTGGAGTTTCTTTTGCTGTTGATCTCCAATTTCATTGCCCTATAGTCTGACAACATACAGGGGTTAATTTCAACTGTTTTGTATTTACTTAAGCATGTTCTGTTAACTAGCACTTGGTCTCTTTTGGAGAATGACCCATATGCATCTCAGAAGAATGTGTAGTCTGATTTTGTAGGATGTAATACTCTGCAGACATCTATTAAGTCTATTTGTTCAAAAATTCAGTTTGGCTCTAATATTTCTTTCTTTTCTTTCTTTCTTTTTTTTTTTTTGTCTAGTTGATCTGTTTGTGACAATGGAGAATTGTATTATTGTATTATTATTATATTAGTGTTTATCTCTTTTTCCATGTACATTAATATTTGTTTTCTATAGTTGACTGCACTAGTATTGGGGGCATATATATTTATAATTGCCATCTCTTCCTCTTGGATTGTGCCCTTTGCAAGAATGTAGTGATCTTCTTTATTTCTCTCAATTAGTTTCAGTTTGAAATCTAATTTGTTTGCAAGTAAAATAGCTACTTCTGCTTTTTTATAGGCTCTTGTTGCATGGAAAATTGTCTTCTTTCCAATATATACATTTCTTTTCAAATTAAGTATGTTTCTTAAATATAGTATATTGGTAGATCTTGCTTCTTAATCCATTATACCAATCTACTCCCTTTAATTGATGAATTGAGGCCATGAAGCTTATAATTGATATCTTGTCATGATATTTTCCTGTTATTTATTCTTTTATTTTTTATTTATCTTCCCTTTCCATTGAATTTCTCACCTTGTGCTGACTTCATTTTTCTTGAATACCAAACCAACACTCCAAAAAATTCTAAGCGATATCCCAGAAAAAGACAATGAGGATTATAACTCCATGAAATCCAATAGAGTAGAAGCTACAAAAACAACTCCAGACACACTCAGCTAAGGGAGAGCTTCAAGTGTGGCTAGGGCAAGTGAACCGTGTGCCTGTCTCCTGAGCCTAAAGGTTGAGACTCCATCTCCCTGCAAACTTGGAGACCATTAGGGGCTTGAGCACACTGGCTCCCACATGTTGAACCTTGTCAGTGGCCATCTTGGTAGCCCCATCCCTCTTGTCTCTCACCCATCGCCTTACCATTCCCCATAGCTAATGCCATATAGACTACCCACTCACAAAGTTCTCTTATTGGGCAAAACCCTAGGTCAATCCTATAGACCCTCCTTTCCTCCTAGCCTTCACCCCACCCTGTGACCTTTTGCTATATATGTGATGCTTAAGCCTGAATAAATCGGAAGTTCCAGAAACATTCCCCAGGGTCTGTGCTTGACTGGGTGCCTCACCTTCTCTGGCTGGGAAAACCTCACATAGACAACAACCAACACTCAGCTCTGTTTTCCTTGACAAAGTGGCCAAAGCCTTTTGCTGGGGTGCAGAGAGCCTCTTTAATAAATGGCACTGGAAAAATTGGCTATGCAAATACTTACGGCTGAATCTAGACTCGTCTATCTCACCATGCACTGAGCTAAAATTAAAATGGATCAAAGATCTCAAAATTAGAACAGAAACAATTTGTTGAAAGACAAAACTAAGTGTAGGCAAAGACTATCTGAATACAATCCTAGTTGCATAAAAGATAATAATGAGAACCAACAAATGGGGTCATATCAAATAAAAACCTTCTTCACACCAAAGGAAGCCACCCACAGGGTGAAGAGACAATCTAAAGAGTAGGAAATATTTTTGTTGGTTGTTTCTCAGACAAAGCACTAATCATTAGAAAATAAAATGAACTTAAAAAAAATCAGACCCTCAAATTCAAAGTTTCAATAAAAAAATGAGCAGACAGTTCTGAGATAAAGAAGTACAAATGGTCCATAAATGCATAAAAAAAGTTCAACCTCAGTGCTCATTTGAGAAATGTTAATCAAAACAACACTGAGATTTCATTTTACCACAGAAAGAATGGCTATTATGAAGAAATCAATAGGACTAGGAATTTAGCTCAAGTGTTGCCATGCCTACCTTGGAGGCACAAAGGGCAGAGTTTGATCCCCTGTACCACAGAACAAACAAACAAACAAACAAACAAAAAAATCAACCAAAAAAAAAAATCAACCAACAACAAATACTGGAGAGACTGCAAGGAGAAATGAACCTTTCTCTGTTGTTGGTGGGACTGTAAACTGATACAATTATTATAGAAATCACTATGGGGACTCCTAAAAATAAAAATAGAAATTTCACTTGACTCAGCTATTTCTCTTCTAGAAATCTTCCACAAAGCATCAAAAACATACCATGGTGATGTATCCATATCTGTGTACATAGCAATTCAGTTCACAGTAGCTAAATCTTGGGAGCATCCTGTATGCCTACCAATAGATGAATGGATAGAGAAAATGTGGTAGCCGTACCAAATGGAGTACTACTCTATCATAAAGAAGGATATCTTTGAGTCATCTGTGGAAAAATGAATACATCTTGAATATTGTGATAATTAATAAAATATACATATATAACACAAAATAGGGAAAAAATAGAGAAAAAGAATTGTAACCCACTTAGACAAGGTATCTAAATGTGTGCTTTGATTCAGTACAATTGTAATACATGTTTTTTAGGACCTGTGGCATATAATCTGTCCTTTAGTCTTTATATATGATAATTAAACTTATAAGGACTTTATACAATAAATAAATGAATCTGATGCTGGACAATAAAAGGGATATGAAGGAAAGGGAAAAAGAATGATATGCTTATGTCCATGTACTAATTCCTTACGATGAATGAAATTATTATGTACTTTTAATATGTACTAATACATGTGAAAGAAAAAAATGAAGAAAGCAATTGGAATATCAGTTATTGTTATTTCTTTTCACCCTAGCCTGGCATTTTGTGATGTCCGTGTGTTGGCAGACATCTTCCCACAATCGTTTGTGGGTCTGTTGCAAAAATTTCATGTTCACAAGACATGACTCAGCACAGTGATTCCTTTTTTTTCTCTCTTGTGTGGAATCCAATATTTCTGGCACCCTATGTCTTCCTTTGTGTTGGTTATTTTTGGTTTGTTGAAAGATGTACAGAAATAAGATCACATGTGTGCGTATGTTCTCTTTTATTTCCTCTCTTTCTTCTCTCATTCTTTCCTCAATTCTTTTTCCCCTCTTTTGTATGTTATCATCCCTTTATGTTACGTTTCTGATGTTTCTAATGTGAAACTACTATATTTGCACGTATTATACTATTATATGTATTTTATTTATATATAATCTTTGTTTTCTTTCTTTTTTTTTTTCTAAATAGGGTCTCATTATGTAGTGCAGGCTAGCTTTTAACTCATTATGTAGCCCAAGCAGGCCTCGAACTTGTGGCAATTCTTCTGTCTCATCTCCCAGTAGAGTCTTTCAAAATATGTAGCTTTTCTAAGGCTTTAAAAAATATCCACAATTAGTCACTTTTTCATTCCCACATTTCAAAGGTGAATTTATTTCACAGGTAAATTTATTATAACCTATGGAGGCTCATATGTTATACTCCTCAGTTTTTATGAACTTAGAAGGTCCTTTCAAGGTGAAACACAATTTCCTCAACTTTAGAAAAGTCTGTTCTAGTATTTCTTCTAATTCATTTTCTCTGTTCTACTTTTCTAAAAATTCTATTGGTTATTAGATCTTTTGAATTATTTATCTATTTTTTCTTTTTGTCATTTTAATCTTCATGTGGAAAACTATTCTATCTTTATTGTCTCTTTTATATTTTCTCATTATTTGTGTTTTATTTAATATTTTAAGTCATTCTTTTGATACATATGTATAGAGACAGACAGACAGACAGACAGCCTGAGCTACTTTTATAGTTTTGAAAAAAATTTTGGATAGGTTCTGGCAAAATTGCTAAATTACTTAGGCTGTCCCTGAACATACAAACGTCCTGTGTCAACCTCCCAGAGTGCTGGGATTAGAGGCATGCTCTATAATGTCCCTCTAATAAACCTTTCTGTATCTTATTGTATACATGAAGGGTCTTGTCCTCTTTGAAATTTTCTTCTGTTCATTGACTGTTTCCTGAAAGGTGATGCTTTATGTTTGTACATTTTGGTCTTTCCTTTTCATCTTGCTAATTTCCTTCATATGCTTGTTGATCCTCAGATGTTCCCTATTTGTATGATTTCCAACTAGGAGCCCTTTGAGGTGCAGAGAAGAATGCTAGTGCCAGGCTTCAAACCTACCACTCTTCTTCCCCTTCAGCAGAGTGGGGAGAACTTCTCTCTGTGGTAACACTATCTACACAAAATGCCTTTGTGTTCCTCATGGATCGTTTCAAGTTCTTTACAGAAAAGCTGTCTTTGCTTTGCCTAGAAGCGCGTTGTTCTACTGAGCGTCCTCCTCCAGGAGTTGGTGGATAGGGATGGTGGCCATGGCTGTAGTAGTTCAAATTTACAAGAATTCATTTGTTTCCTGCCATGATAAGAATTCAGCCCAGATCCTATTTAGACTTCTGAAGGACAGATTGACTTCCACTGCTTCTATGGCCCACTAGTTTTTTACAGAATACATCAATCTATTTCATTAATTAATTTGTCCAGTGAAATATTTATTTGCTAAGTTTGATATTTTTGTGACACTCATTTTTTTCTGTTTATTCCTTTTGAAAGGTTAATTTAAAAAAATGTTTCAAAGGGATCCTTTGTGAATGAATATCATATTTTTCTATGTAGAAGTACTGAAGAAGTTCAAGGATATTCTGGCAGAAACACTGGAAGATTATCACTATTGAATAAGAAGTACATACATGTATATACATACATACATACACATATATATATACATATATACATACACACACATATATATGTGTATATATATATATATAAAGATAAGAAAAAAGAAAAATATATATTCTTATGAGAGGGAAAAAGGGAGAGAGAAAGATATGTATATAAATTTCAGGTAAAGAAAAACTTGCATAAATATTTTAATTCTAAATTTATTGAAACATCACGAGATTAATACAAGTTACCTTTGGCCTCTATAATCACCAGAGGTGATATGTACTAGTACAGTGAACTGCTGCCCGAATAACCTTGGCCATTGAGGTTGCTGCAAATGAATTTTTAATTTCTTCTGTAAGGGACAGCAGTGCAATGGGTTTCCTGCAATACATAGCATCTTTGCATATGAGGGTAATAGCATCTGTAGGAAAAATTTAGAGTATTTGTCTTTTCCTGAAGTGTATTTTTTTGTGGATTCTTTCTTTCCACATTTTATATAAATGCAACCTGCACTAACAACCCTTTTTAAAATACTGTTTCTTCCTCATGATTGGCATGATTACTTTCATGTCTTTTACTTAAACACCAGTATGCTTCCTATGATAGAAAAAAAAAAGAGCTATGCAATTGTTCCGGTGTCTGTTTTGCCTTGGACATGATTCCAATTCTTCAGCTTTGATTCCCCTTTTAAATAAATTTCCCCTTTTATCTCTCAAGCTCATAACATTTATGGATTACTAGTACATGGGTAAAAATATGAAATTTTGAGCTTATCTAACCTGTAAAAAATAAGTTGAATATTAATTATAGATAAATTTAAATTTATGATTTATTCCCTACATAATAGGGCATGGTTACTCTAAGTAGAACTCATGGTTGCAATCCTGGTACCACAGGGAAGCTGGTGGTATAG
Source organism: Petromus typicus (assembly GCA_004026965.1). Taxonomy (NCBI): domain Eukaryota; kingdom Metazoa; phylum Chordata; class Mammalia; order Rodentia; family Petromuridae; genus Petromus; species Petromus typicus. Next base: position 9,929 of record PVIR01009187.1, on the reverse strand, counting down.
ACTTCCCTGGCACTCATTTTTCAGGTATCAAGAAAATTTCTAGTAGAAACCTGCGGGAGAGAACAAGGACCAGGAACAGCACAATTGTCCCAGTAAAAAAGCTTCAGGTTCTTGATCATGTGATGAGGAGATCCAGGTGCTGAAGGCTACCTGTTATAATGAACACCTGTCCCAGGTGCTGATGGACTCATGCTTAATAATATGGACAAGAGAGAATGTGAATATAGCGGAACTATTTTACTACAGTCTCTCAAGATCTTGGATAAGAGTAACATTATCTGTGTACTTTCATAGAGAGTAACAATAAAGAAAAGCATCATATGCATATAGTGTTTTTCATTTGTGTGTGTTTTTTTATATTTGTATCTGTGAATGTGTTATTCTGGCATAAGACTCTTGAAGTGGAAAGACTGTTCAACTGGACATCTTGCCACACTGATTGATATTTGACACAGAAGCTTTGGAGAGTAGCACGATCCCACAGAACATAGGGAGAAGAATTCTGAATTCCCAGGGGCTGTTGGACAGGGAAGGCATGCAAAGAAAAGCTAGTTTTAAGAGTCAGTGGTAGCTTCCCTTAGTGGTTTGGTAGATACCATTTAAAACAGAGATGACTCCCGCCACATAACTAAAAGAAGAAAAGCTTGGCTATTGTCTTTCTCTCTCTCTCTTTTTGTAACTTCCTGAGTGTTTCATGTCCTTCCTTACACTGGGGGACATAGCCCTGTAGAACTCCTGGCTTTATGTGCAAAGTGACTACTGTTCACCTCTCTCAGTGGAAGTGGTGTACATGCATAGACACTGAAGCTCCCTGGCTGGTGCAACTGACTGATTGTGATGGTAACTTTCCTTTCTAGTTTCATCCTTTTCAAAACTTTCCTAGGTAAGTTTTCTTACTTATGTGAGCTAATCTATGATTTATAAACATATGTTTTGTCCCTTATCCAGCATTATTACAGGGTTTGTTTTGGAATAGATCTTCAAAATACATATTGTTTTAAATGTAGTCAGCCATACTTTTAGAAAAGATCTCCTTCTCCGTTCCTTTTCCCCAGGAAGAATTTTGCAATATAATTACTCAATATTATTGATGACTCATTTTGGTTACATCCACATTTAATTTTAATTTCTCTGAAAATTTTGGTGGTAAGTGACCACTTTGTTCTTGTGGAATTTTACTATCTTGCCCTCAGTGTATGCCAAGTATTCCAATCTTTATGCTTCCAGCCCACATCTCCTCCATGAGCTTCAACCTTAGGTATCAACCATCCCTCTTCTCCATTTGGATATTTCAGAAACATCTCAAAATGGCACATCTTGAACACAACTTCCTGTTTCCTCATCCACACCCACCCATACCTTTCCCTCTGTCTTAGGTGTTTTGGTGTAATGGTTGAGACAAAATACTCAACACTCACAATTTAAAGGAGGGGAGGTTTATTTTGGATCCCTTTTTAGTGCATAACTGGAGTTATGCACTAAAAAAAGTTATAAAAAAAGATCTGGAGGAGGAGGATGGGAGGGAAATACACCCTTCTGGGTTACATCTCTGTGAGCCACCTCTAACCAGGTCCAACCTTATGGTAGAAAATCAGTCCCGTTAACTGTATCACCTTTCAAACATCCCACACCCCAAGTCCGTGAGGGCTTTCCTCATCAAAACCATCACCCCTCAAACTTGTACTTCCCTTTTCTGTCACATCCAAGAGAATGAAATCCTATCTGCCCCTGTTCAAATGTAATCCTTGGTTATTTATTTTGCTCCCACCATTCCAATATCTGCCTACCTAGAAAGCTTGATATTTTTCTTTTGTTTTGATGTTCATATTGTGTTCAGATTTCAATTTTAATGTGGGAGTTTTTCTAGATCTATGAATGATATCATTGGAATTTTGATGGGGATTGCATTGAATCTATAAATTGTTTTGGATAATATGGTCATTTTAACAATGTCAATTTGGCTGCTCTATGTACATGGGAGACCTTCTCACCTTCTAGTGACTTTTCAGTTTCTTCAGCATCCTCCAATTTTCTCTGTAGAGGTCTTTTACTTCCTGGTTAGGATGATTCCTAGGCATTTTTAAAGCTATTAAGAACAGGTTTTTTCTGGGTTATCTTTAAATTAATTATTGGTATATAGAAAGATTCCTGGATTTTTAATGTTGGCTTGTGTGTCTTGTAACATATGTTCTCAAGAACTCTTCATTTTTTGTGTCTCCTATTCACAATGACTCATCTGAGAGAAGCAAATCTACTCAGAATAAAGGCCAAAGCTTACAGCTGGAGACTGTGCCCACTAGCCATGAGGCCAGGTATTCCCTTGATCACATTTCTAGCATCAAAAGGACAAACTGGTGAAATCCTGATGGGAATTTGAAGAGGACTGAAATATCTTTAAAAGGAATCAAGACTTATGATTTTAAAAGGATGTTGCTAATAAGCACGCCAAGATGATAGGTAAACAACTAACAACAAAAATAGAAGCAAAAAGGCTGTGATAGAAAAACTAGATACATAATCACTCAGGAAAATATTCTAGCTAATTTTAAGAGAAGTGACAGCCATCCTTTCTTCTGAAAAGCCACAGGTCAGGATACCTACTGTCTCCCCCAGTGAGGTATTCCCTGTACAAAGGTGGTTTCTATGGCCAGTGCCCCAACTGTGACTGATGCTTGACCCCTCTGAATCTTGACTTCTCCACTTGTGAACTGAAGATAACAGCTGTTCTATTTCCTCTCACAGCTACACAAGTAACAGCACCCCAGAAACTGCAACTGTTTTAGAAATTTTTGAGGTATTGATCGTTTTATTATTAAATTTCAGTTTCCTGTAGCTTTACATGACAGTATTTCTTATCTTTGAACTGAGATTTTTTTGTACTAAGATATTAACATTGTTTATAATCTCAAATGGGGAAAATATTGTGTCTTTTAAAACATCTAAGTCATCTCTTTTCTAGTTCTTTTCTAAAAATTAATATGTATTTTTTGAATCTGTGTACAAATTTGGTATTATGCTGTATATGCTGCTTATTTAGTGATAAGAGAAAAAGACAAAACACAGTCACAGAAAACAAAGCATTTATTAGATGGAAAATTTTTCTCATGAATAGGAGGCTGATGATGATAATCATTCTGTATTTTGATCAATGATCTGTTTCCTTTAGTTCTTTTTGGCTTTTATTGTAGTTTTAGAAAAAGAATAAAATCCTTTTTTTAAATGATTCAAATTTTTGATACTTAAGAGAGCCATATGAAAAGTTTATATGTATAAAATTTGATATTTTAAGACTCCTTGTGTATACAAATTAGATTCCTGGCAGTAAAGGCCTATCTCATGTACTCTCTTAGGCATCAAGAATGTTTGGGTTTCTATTTAAGTCCTAGCTGTTTTTGAAGAACAAGTGCGTCTTCATTGTCTGATATATGACCCTTCACTGACCTCAGGCTTATCATCTTGGTTTACTTAATCTCAGGAATTTTTCAAAATGTGAGATTTTTCAGAGCTAAAAGTATAACCATAATGGAAAACACAAGGCTTATTAGTTACTGAGTAATACGCTGGGTATTTGAGACCCACAAAACCCCAGGCATCTTTGCAAGGTATATTGGTCCAGCTGTGGTCTCCATTGTAGAATGAGTACATCCCACCTTCCCTCTGCCCTGCCCAGGCCTCCCCACCCCCATAGGGTAGAAAATGCAAAGATTTTGGTGGATTCCCCACCTCAGAGATGGCCAGGAGAAGCCACAGGGGACCACTCATAATGAGACAGGGTGACTCCCCATACCCTTTTGCTCAATCCCCACCTTCTAACAAAGGAGATTCCTAGTGACTCCTCCAAGTGCTACATAGCCCTGGACAGACCTCATGTGGAAAAATACAATGGACAAATTATCAATCAACAGAAATCAGTATCTTCTAATACTGCTGCTTTCATTCATTGGTTTCTACTGTGTGAAGAGAATTTTGCTAGCAACAAGGAGACTCCAGATTCATTTGGAGACATCAAATGAACTATTTTTGGCAACTTCCTTGGGGCAAAAAGGAAGATAAGTGCCTCAAAGTTTAGTTTGAATTATTCATGTGTTATTAATAGTAACACTGATGAGGACAAAAACTAGTAATCACGATGCCACGACACATGATACTTCTAAAAGAGTCAAGGTTGCCGCCTGAGTCTGAGCAATCAGCAGGTGCTGAGTCATCCTTCTCTACTTTCCTCTTCTCCTTAGATTGGCTCAAGGTCAGTACACTCTTAACTTTGCCTGAGGGAGTTCTTGTGTGAGCTCCAGCTCTACACCGTCCTGGAAATTTCCCTTTACTGCTAACACTGCATGGTGGTTACAAGCACAATCAGAAACATCTGAGTTCTAATCTGAGATTTTCTTTTATGAATGAAGAGTCTTATCTTACCAAAATCTTCCTTCTATGTCAGATGGCTAAACAAAAATATGAATATTACCATGCCTGAGCTGCTGGGAGGGTGATATGAGCCAGAGGGCTGAGCATGATGTCTGCCTAGCAGTCCATGCCCTGTAAGTGGTAGTTAGGCGAGCGTGTCTTGCTAAATGGTATTGAAACTCACCCAGTGTTGGTTTGCTTTCACTTTTCACCCCATGATGATCATCTAATTGGTATTGCTGTACTTGGCTTAGCCTGGTAGGCCTAGCTTTCTTTGAGGTCAATGTACTTTGCCAAACATGTCTGTCTTCACTGGGGGAGGCATGGATTTTGAAGGGACTTCTGATCACAGGAAGTTTTGTGTTAGAGGGGGAATTGTGATTTCTCCTTCCTCCTTACTAAGGCATCCTTCCACCCTTTGCTTCAGCATGGCCAGAAAAGCAGGGAACCCGAATCAAATACTCCTGGGGGAATCTTGGTAAATATTTCAAGTCTAAAAACATATAGCTTTTGTCCAGGTATGTGAGAAGAATTTTGTCAACTGACATGTCTCTTTTGCTGCACTCTGGATGTCTTGTGATGTTTCCCTTACAGGCTTAACTCTAGTTTCCTCCCCACTTATAAAAGGGTGAAGGCTATGGTTGCACAAGAATAAATGTGATAGCTCACAAACAGAACTTGACAGAGTGTCTGGCATTCCATATGGGCCAACTCCATGTTAAGTTCATGCCCATAAAAGTTCTGTTTGGATGCCAACATTATTCTACAATTTCCTGGTTTCTAATTGCCTAGGAAGATTCTAGAATACTTTCACAGAGGACATTTTGGCAACTCTGTAAAGATGTTTGAAGCAAAAGGGCTTAAAAATTTAAGCTCTATTTTCAATATTCACCTACCAAAGGCTACAGACTAGAAACTAGACAACAGAGAGCTGACATCTTTAACAACTTGCTTAGGATTTGATCGTGAGCCTCAGACCCTAAAAGACTTTCAGAGTGGCCTAAAATAGAAATTATTAGAAGCTCAAAGGAAAGATGCTGATGAGATTCTCCTTTTAGATTTGATTTCCCCAAAGAAAAGCCCCAAATGAAGATGTGTATAAAGATTATTTATTGGGAAATACACTAAGACAAAGCTAATAAAGGGGTGGGAAAGTAAGGTAAGGAGAAAAATAAAAAATAACCCAGCAATCAGGGAAAGGGAAACTATAGGAAACTATGGGAAAAAGCAAATCTAGAGTCAATTAAGAGTGCCACCCATCACTAATGAAGGACTGTTCCTAACAGGGTCAGTATGAACTTGGGGGTGTTTCTAGGCCTAAGAACAGAGAGGATTAGTTACAGTTGTTGTCATAAAGACATGGATGAGGCTTTGGGGAATGAGCTCACATGAAGATAGTGGCACCCAGGAACTAACAGGGTCCAGGGAATATAGAGATATAAAGAGAGCATCAAATGTAGGCCTCTCCTCAAAGTAAAGTCAACCCCTTCAGAAAGCTACTCTTTCACCAGAACAGACCCCATACTCTGGACTTATCTGATTCTTCCTTCCTGTATCATGGCTGACTAGATTGCTATGTTGAAAAGACTATTTCCTGCCTTGGGATTGATTAGTAAGGTCTGCCTGGTGAGAGTTTAGGGAAAACTGTGTCACGTGTTCTCAGTGCTTCGCCCAGTGCATTTGATCATCATTTCCGGTGACCTTTTAGCCCAAGAGTAAGTCCCTGAATTTAGTTCCATAGGTAATGTCTGGTATTACTTGGTAAATTTTGCCATCCTAACAATTTATAGTTAAGAAAATACACAGGATTCATTTTAGCTCTAGCAAAGCAATTGCTATTTAAAATGCTCTAGTAACTCCTAAGGCCGTGCAAATATAAATCCCAAGCAACCTACTGAAATCTCAGACTTTTAAAAATTGAGTGTACTGGTACATTTTAAATATACATTATGATCACATTCATCATTGGGAATTTGTACCTATACATGACATATCTTGGTTCTTATTTTTTCCCCCATTCCCCTGTACTGCCTTTAATCCCTCCCTCTTTACATAAGCTTTGTTTCCATTTTTCCCTCTTTTTTTTTTTTTTTAGTGTTTTCTTTACCTCTTTCTGCCCCATCCCCTTGTCTAGTTCTCATTATCCTTTGAATATTTTCTTTCCTATGTCACAATATCTATTATGCATTTTGGTCCTCATGTGCACTCTCAGTTTCTCACACCAGAGAAACAATTTGGTATTTATACATGTGTGTTCTATTTATTCCACCTAGGAGTATAGCTTCAAAGTGCATCCATTTAGCTATAAATGTCTCTAGTTTATCTTTATTTATAGCTGTGTAGGACTCCATTTTATGAAGAGATCACATATTTATCCAATCACCCATTGATGAGCATTTGGGCTGTTTTTAAAATTCAGCTATTACAAACTGTGCTCTCTAAACTTTGGTTCTCATGTATCACTGTGCTATGATACTTTAAATTCTTTGGAGATATATGCAGAATAGGAATAGGTGGGTCATATGGGACCTCTAATCTCTGTTTTGTGAGAAATCTCCACACTGATTTCCACAGTAGTTGCACCAGTCTAGACTCCCATCAATAATGGAGAAGCATTCTTTTTTTCCCACTGCCTGACCAACATTTGGTATTGCTTGATTTCTTGATAGAAGCCATTCTTTCTGGAATGAGAGCAAATCTCAGCATTGTTTTCATCTGCATTTCTTGAATGCCCTATTAACAAGCAGAAATGAAGTACTCAGTCTGCTGTTTGGGTAGAGAAAGGTTACTGTATTTTTAATTTTGACCTTGTATCCTTCTACTCTACTGAATTTAGTTATTAAGTCTAAAGACTTTTGGTGAATTGTTTTGGATCTTCGGTGTAAATCTCATAACACCTACAAATAATGGCAATTTAAATTCTTCCTTTCTTATCTTTATTCCTTTTATTTCTTTCTCTTGACTATTTCCTGTGGCTAATGTTTCCAGAACAGTATTGAACAGAATTGGTGATGGTGGAATCCTTGTCCTGTTCTTGATTTTAGCATGAAAGATTTCAGTGTCTGACTATTTATTATGATGTTGGCTACAGATTTTTCATAGATGACTTTTATCAGATTCAGGTAAAGGCCATTTTTCCCAACTTTCTGTAGATTTTTCATCCTGAATTGGTTTTGGGTTTTGTCAAATGCTGTGGGACTGAGGACAGGGGCCCATTGCAGTGAAACAATTGATGACTCAACACTAGTCATTCTTTTTTCCTTTCCTATTTTATTTTCCAGTGCTGTAATGACACTTGCTGTGAGCTCCCAAATAAACCATTTACTCTCCTTGTTTGTGGATAAACCTAATGTTAAACACTTGCTCTGAGACAGTTGGCTTAGGTTCACCCATACAGATCAAAATCATCACGTAATTAAACCAAGCAAAAAGACCTTTCAATTAACAGGATGCTTTCCTCTGAAGGCTGGTGAGGTTTTTACCAACATGTCTCTTTGTTATATGTGCATCAAACATTTTTCTTCTTTCCTCTAGGCAACTTGTTTCTTCCTCCGCCAATATTTGTAGAATAAGTCTACCGTATTAGTAGACTGGAGTATGTATGTCCGCAGTATCAAAGACTAGATTGGCAATGAAGCCAAAGTAGCCTTTTATATGGAAAGGATCATGTCAATCACAGGAATGGGGTTTGGACCGTGACTATTTATGTATGAGGAAGATACAAGCAAAACCTTGAAGGGCAGGGTAGAGTCAGGACTATATGGGCACTAAAGTTGGCTAGTCTTAAGTTAAAGGTAAAGAGAATCAATGAAACATCTTGGACACATCAGCAGAGGGGAGCTGCACCCCAGGGATAACCATCACTGGAGGCTCACATGAGGCAAAAGGAGGGCAAGGTGTAGTTGATGACCAGCATCTTAAACACTAGGTAGAATGGGATAAGATTTTGGGTCCTTCATTTGTTTCAGCCTGAGTTTTCTAGAAAACAGAACCTGAAGCAAGAGTTTATTTTGCTAGCATTCTATCCCAAGGCAGCAGGAGTGAGGTAGGCATAGAGAGAGATGTGTCTTATTTATATTTAGTGAGAATAAGTCCTTAGTGTCAAAGAATAACATAAGGAAGACATGGATTCAGCTGATTCTCTGACATGACATGAGTTAGAGGATTAGGATATGAAGGGGAAAGTTTCAGCCAGAGAGCCTCACCTTCTATTGTGCTACTTTTTGCTCCTCTAGCATTTCACTAAGTCTTCCACTTCTATATGGAAGCCCATTGCCGAATGGGCTTCTCAGAGTCTTGTGCATCAGCAGAAACAGGGAATTCTCAGAGCACCAGTGAGAGGGGTGTGAGGCAGGTGGGGGTGAGAGGCTCTTGGGTGTGCTTTCGAGGAGTCAAAGACTGAGGTGAGCTGCTGAGAAGGCTCCTCAGCTGACAGCAGGTGCAGTGATGACTCCAAGGCCCAGGGGCATCACCAGATGTGCCCAGGGTCACATCGGCCAGTGAGGTCAACAGAGATGAGGTCTGATATGTCTAGAAGGACACACTCTTATTGTTCTGTGTTCATATCATGCATTTTAGAAAAAGAAGTGTTTAACATTTCACATCCATGAGGCTACAAACTTTATTTTTTAAAAGTCTAAGTAAATAACCATGGGGCTGGTATAGAATTATGGCAAAATATTTATGAAGAAGGTGCATGAATATGAAATGCTGGAGGGAATGAAAGTCAGGTGTGAATTATCTAGATATTGTTTGTCCTAAGGTACAAAGGACAGGAAGGGAGATATGGGACCGAAGACTAATCAGTAACCTAGGCCAGGTCTAACATGCTTGATGTGCATGAATGACAGTCACAGGGAGGTGTATTTGGATGACAGCTGACAGTCTCTTCCAGGAGAGAGAAAACGGACTTGATCTGTCACTTTACTACCCAGGGGAAATGAAGTACTCAGTAAAATCTTTGCCCACCCATGAAGATAATGTATCCCCCAAAGAGTATACACCTTCAAAAACTTTTTTGATTGCAAATTTCTTTTTTTCCTAAAAATTAAAGAGCAAAAGTTAGGAAGTGAGTCATTTTATAAGAAAAACTGTATTTTAGATGCATTCTAGAATGATCCTATCATTCTAGAATGATAATATTTTTTTAATACTGAAATTCTCATTTTTTAAAAATTATCTTTATTGGTACATTAAATATACACATCATGATTGCACTCCATAATGGGGATTTGTACCAGTATAAGACACAACTTAATTCTCATTTTTTCCCATAGCCCCACCCACCCTACCAACCCCCATATATATAAAATTTGTTTCCTTACTTTTATGTTACAATCTCAACATTGTCCCCTTTCACCTTATTTTACATTGAGCATTTTCTATTTCACAATATATAACATACAATGCTAGGACTCATTTACATCTTCATTTTCTCATACCAGAGAAAAGATGCGATATGTATCTATCTGTGACCTATTTATTTCACTTATGAGGATATCCTCAAGGTACGTCCATTTAAGTAGAAA
>PVIR01009186.1:0-54102 GCA_004026965.1 Petromus typicus | reverse complement strand
CCCCAGTAACCACATAACAATACTGGGTGTGGAGACCCACACCCAGCAGCAACCAGTACCACATACCACAGTGCCGGGCGTGGTGGCTCACGCCTGTAATCCCAGCACTCGGGAGGCAGAGGCAGGAGGATTGTGATGTGAGTTTGAGGCTGAGCTCAGGGCCAGCCTGAACCACAAAGCGAGACCCTGTCTCAAAAATAAATAAATAAATAAATAAATAAAAATAAAAAATAAAATAAAATATATGCATATACCTATTTATTTTTAATTTTAAAAGTTTGCCAGTTTTCTTGGTCTGCTGTCTTTCATTCATTCTCTTTTGTTGTTGGTAGCATTTTATGTGTTCTTCCTTGCTTTCCCATAGTAGAGAGATAAGAAGTGGTCATTAAAATCATGAATTCTGCATCCAGGCTGTCTGCTTTTGGCCCAATTCTAATCCTTTTTGCATATATTCTTAAGCAAGTACCTTACCCTTTTTATGTCCTACTCTGCAAAGTAAGGATAATTGTATCTGTGTTAGGATCATGCATCATGAAGCCTTTAGAGCAATCTCAGCTTGTGGGAAGACTGTGTCTTACTGATTTCATGTTTGTTGTATGGTGGCTCTTTGTGTATTGATTGCCGTAAACCCTCTTTCTGCTCCATTTGGTTCATGAATATCTTTGAGAGTTACAGGCTGTATAAGACTCGGTGACTTTATTTTTTTTATTTAAGAGTAAGAAAACTTTATTGAGGAAGAAAGCTTCTGCCTAAGAGGGACAGAAGAGGGACCCAGAAGTGGGTGAATCCCTCCGTGACTTTGTTTTGAAAGCCCACAGATTCATCTTCTCCATTTGCAGCAGTAACTCTCAGTCTTAAAAATGACATCAGCGGGCCGGGGAGTTAGCTCAGTGGTTCCGGCGCCTGCCTTGCAAGCGCAAGGGCCCGGGTTCGATTCCCGGTAACCACATAACAATACTGGGTGTGGAGACCCACACCCAGCAGCAACCAATACCACATACCACAGTGCCGGGCGTGGTGGCTCACGCCTGTAATCCCAGCACTCGGGAGGCAGAGGCAGGAGGATTGTGATGTGAGTTTGAGGCTGAGCTCAGGGCCAGCCTAAAACCACAAAAGCGAGACCCTGTCTCCAAAAACCTAAAAAAAAAAAAATGACATCAGCTTTGTTTAACCATATTTTATTTTATTTTTAAAATTCATTTATTTTTAATAGAAAGCACTTACTGGTACCTTTTCAGCATACATAATTATAACATGAATTATAGGAATTTGCACCTGCATTAATAACATCTTGCCTTTTCCTTCCTACTCCCTTCTCCTCGAACCCTCTCCCTTCCCTACGTACCCAAGCTTTGTTTCCATTTTATCCTCTTCTTTTCACTTTTTTTTTTTTTTTTTTCAGGTTTTTTTGAGACAGGGTCTTGCTTTGTGGTTCAGGCTGGCCCTGAGCTCAGCCTCTGACTCACATCACAATCCTCCTGCCTCTGCCTCCCGAGTGCTGGGATTACAGGTGTGAGCCACCATGCCCGGCACTGTGGTGTGTGGTACTGGTTGCTGCTGGGTGTGAGTCTCCACACCCAGTATGGTATGTGGTTACCGGGGAATCGAACCCGGGTCCTTGCGCTTGCGAGACAGGCGCCGGAACCACTGAGCTAACTCCCCGGCCCCTTCTTTTCACTTTTTTATTGCCCCTTAATTTCCTTTTTCCTGTCTCCCTTGTTCCCCTTCCCATTTGAAGTTTTCTTCCCATTTCACGATATCTGTTATACATTTTAGTTCTTATTTCCACTTTTAGTTTCTCACACCAGAGAAACAGTGTAGTTTGACCATATTTTAGGCACAATGGGAGCGGTCTGCACAAGCTGATAAGATTTATTTATTTATTCATTTGTGGTCTTTTGAGACAACGTGTCACTATGTAGTTTAGGTTGGTTTTGACCCAGGCTGACCCAGAACACCCAGGTGATCATTCTGCTTCAGCCTCCCAAGGCTGGGATTAAAGGCATGTGCTACCATACCTCGCTTTGATAGATAGGTCTGAAAGCTCTCTGGTGACTTTACTTTTCTAGCTGAATATTATCTTAAGTCCTTTTCATGGCGTGTGTGACCTTCTGAAATTTGGCTATCCCTGAGCTTTTGTCTGTTCTCAGCTCTGTGCTCCAACCCCGTTAAACTGAAACTGAGCATGCAGTTACGGTGAGTCTAAAAAACACTGTGCTCTTGCTTGTGTCTTCTCAGGACCAGAGTCCTTAGCGCCTAACATGCCAGAGCCTCTTTCTGAGGAGCGACATAGAGGAGTGAGGTGGCAAGTGCACTCTTGTGGAGCTGGTGTAACAGCAGGGAAATAGTGGAGTGTCCGTGAGGGATTCCTAGTCAGAGTTGGCCAGACATGGTTTCTCTTAGTATGGGTTCCCACTTCCTGTTTACCTCCTTTTTGTTGTTTTCTGGGAAATGTCTTCAGGAATAAAAACTGACTGCACTTACCCTTTTATCTTTGTAGAAGAGAATGCCGGGACACCAGAAGAGATGACACCTTCAGCAGGGAATCACACCTGCACTAGAGAAGTCTGGGAATGAAGTGCTCCTGGGCTGGATTTCTTCCCCCTGGAGTTCATGCAGTCCATTTCAGAAACACTGACCCTCTGCTTACTGTGAGACATCCAGAGGTCTGATGGACAGGCCTTTTTTGGTGACTTTGTGGCTTTTTTCTTCGTGTGTAAGTTGGAAGACAAAGTGACAGGGGCCAGTGGTTACCTGCTTTGATGAATAACTTGGCTTTCAGAACATGGGCCCTCGTTTAAAGGTAAGGTAATAGGTTGTGTTAAGAGTCAATTTTTTAGGTGTAGAACATGGATCCATGAAGTATACCCAGTTTCTAAGCCTCTTCAGCAGGCAATAGCTGTTGAAATAGAGCTGTTGCACTGTGTATGGTCATGCTCACCTAATCTTAGCATTTGGGAGGCAGAGGGAGGAGGATTGCCACATGGGTTGTAATATTTGTGGGAAATGAGAATACTGAGGCCAGCTTGAGCTACACAGTAAGTTCAAAACCAGCCTGAACTACATAGCAAGACTCTGTCTTGGAAAAAAACAAAAAATGAAAAGAAATTTAGGTTGCAGTGAAAGTTGATTTTTGTCCTTGGCAGGGTAAGTTTGAATATGAGGAAACCAGTTGTATGCATTTGGGAAATGACTTTTTTCACAACTGATTTTCGATGTTGGGGCTAAATTTTATTTGATATTATAATTATAGACTTTGTGCTCCAGAAAGCAAAAGATTTTAGAATATGTACATTAGTTAACTTTTTAGCATTCTCTTATGACAGGTATTTTCAGATATTTCCCCCCTTTTGTAGGTAATATGAGCCAAATGCTGGTGTTAAGCAATTTGCCTGATATCCTGTGGTAAGCGAGAGCTATTTCTGCAGTAGATAACTGGTACTGCATTCCACTTTTCATTGTCATGCTTTATTTTTATTTCAAGAGATAACAAAACTGCCATAAAAGCTTATCTATCTAATTTTAGCTTCACTGTTAAGATTCCTTACAGTTAGAGTGGGTAATTTCTTTATATTTATGCTTTTATCTGTCTACGTCAGTCATTTCTCTCCCTAACACTTGGCTCCCAGTGAATTCATTCTCTTTCATGAAACAGTATAGTGGTGAGGTCAACAGGATTGGGCTTCAGAGTTAGAAATGGGTTTAAGTCTCAGCTCTGTCACTTAACCAGCTGGGAGATGTTTAGTAACTGTTCTAAGTCCACCCTTTTTTTTTTTAATATGTAGAATGAGAATAATGCTCACCTTGTTAAATTATTTTGGTGACAATTACACTACTTAAACTAAGTGTTTAGCCTATGATAAGAGGGTGTTTAGCCTATGATAACGGTTTCATAGGGGGTGAAGAGTAATTTATCACTACTTCTGTTCCTCTAGTGCCTTAGATTATGACAATTTGCTAAATTGTTTAAGGGACGGAATACTATAGAGATGAACTTGAGAACAAAATATAATACTCATAAATAAATTGGACAAAGAGATATGGTGGAGGCTTAACAAGTTCTGTATGCTTCAATTAGAATTTGGGAGAGTTCCAATATAACCTCATGCAGCAAAAAGTGAACCATGCTATAGAAACTGTTATAGAAAAGTAAGCAAGAGGGCCGGGGATTTAGCTCAGTGTTTCCGGCGCCTGTCTTGCAAGCACAAGGACCCGGGTTTGATTCCCGGTAACCACATAACAATACTGGGCGTGGAGACTCACCCCAGCAGCAACCAGTACCACATACCACAGTGCCGGGCGTGGTGGCTCACGCCTGTAATCCCAGCACTCGGGAGGCAGAGGCAGGAGGATTGCTGTGAAGTGAGTTTGAGGCTGAGCTCAGGGCCAGCCTGAACTACAAAGCGAGACCCTGTCTCAAAAAAAAAAATAACCTTAAAAAAAAAAAAAAGAAAAGTAAGCAAGAGGGCTGGGGATTTAGCTAAGTGGTTCTGGCACCTGCCTTACAAGTGCAAGGACCTGGGTTCGATCTCTGGTAACCACATACCACAATGCTGGGTATGGTGGCTGATGCCTGTAATCCCAGCCTGCACCCTGGAGGCAAAAGCAGGAGGATTGCTGAGTTGAGGCTGAGTACAGGGCCAGCCTGAACTACTAAGTGAGACCTTCTCTCAAAAAAAAAAAAAGAAAATTCATGAGAGCCCTGGTCCCCACTGGAAGACATATCATACATACTTGTTAAACTGAATTAACAGTTTTTGGTCTAAAGTGCTTAAGTGAGTATAATAGTTCAAGTAAATATACTGCTAACTAAAAAACATCTTTTAAAACTATATCTGGGGCTGGGAATATAGCTCAGTAGTAGAATGCTTGCCTAATGTGTGTGGCTCTGGCTTCAGTCTCCAGCATCACAAAAATAATCAAAACCCCAAACTGTATCTAAAAGGAAGGTTCCCTCTGGGAATTCATGATCCTTAGCATTCTGGACAAAGGCAAGAACTTACTATGACCCTGACCACTCAACAGATATTCATATTTACCCATTCATTTTTACTTATGATATGCAGTTATATCAGATCCATTAGGTTTGTTTTGTTTTGAGACAGGGTCTCATTTTGTAGTTCAGTCTGACCCTGCACTCAGCCTTGAACTCACAGCAATCCTCCTGCCTCTGCCTCCTGAGTGCTGGGATTACAGGCGTGAGCCACAGCACCCGGCTCTGTGGTATGTGGTATTGATTGCTGCTGGGCATGAGTCTCCATGCCTGGTATTGTTGTGTGTGATTACCGGCATCGAACCCGGGTCCTTGCTCTTGCAAGACAGGGGCTAGAACCACTGAGCTAAATCCCCAGCTCCTATATTGTTAAATTTTTGAACTTCTACAGAGCAGAGGGATTTTTGTAATGGTCGAATCAGTCAGGGAAGAATTGAAAGAGCTAACTTGTTAGAATTAAAGTGCTTTTAAAAAAGAAAAGAGAGTTCAATCCCCGATAACCACATACCATACTGGGTGTGGAGACTCACGCCCAGCAGCAGTCAGTACCTCCTACCATAGTGCCAGGGACCACGTGGTGGCTCATGCCTATAATCCCAGCATTCAGGATGCAGAGGCAGGAAGATTGCTGTGATGTGAGTTTCAGGCTGAGCTCAGGGCCGGCCTGAACTACTAAGTGAGACCCTGTCTCAAAAAACCTAAAAAAAAAAAAAAAAGAAAAGGGATGGGCCGGGGATTTATCTCAGTGGTTCCGGCGCCTGTCTTGCAAGCACAAGGACCCGGTTAGATCCTTGGTAACCACATACAATACTGGGTGTGGAGACTCACGCCCAGTAGCAATCAGCACCACATACCACAGTGCCAGGCGCCCAGTAGCAGCCAGTACCACATACCACAGTGCCCGGCATGGTGGCTCACTCCTGTAATCCCAGCACTCGGGAGGCAGAGGCAGGAGGATTGCTGTGATATGAGTTGGAGGCTGAGCTCAGGGCTCAGAAAGCGAGACCCTGTCTCAAAAAACCTTAAAAAAAAAAAAAAAAAGAAAAGTCATCTATGCCTTTTCCGATCTTCAGTGCATTTCTGTTTGACAAAGGGTGGACCATAAAGAGATACCCTCTTCTCTGTTGGCCCTGAAGCAAAAGAATAGTGATATGAATACTTCATAAATGATAATTATAATAATTACTAAAACTTTGAGAAATCACTGTGTGCCAGACACAGTTCTAGGCTATTTACATATGTTAGCTCATCTCATCACCTCACCCAAATGAGTTATAGACAAGTGTAATCCCAACTTGATGGACGGGAAAATAGAAGAACTTCTCCAAAGTCACATTGTGAGGAGCAGAGTATGGGTGTGAAGCCACGTACTCTAACCCTAGAGCAGTGATGCCTTTTAGAGACCAAGAGCTCAACTACAATCCAGGACCTATTTATGTGGCACAAAGTTCCAACACCGCAATTAAATCCAAATACCAACCAGCCATGTGAAAGCTTGGACAAGTTATAGGTAATGAGTCACATCACCTAGCACAGCTGCTCCTTTCCAAGCATGTGTACAGCCCCTCTGTGCTGTTACCTGATGCTGGGGCAATGCTAGGGCGACTTGGCTCATGTGTGGACAGAGAAGGCCCAGCACATGTGTAACAGATTCACCACCACTGCCCTCAGTCTCTGAATCATACTATTTCTAACACCTTTTATTTTAAAGTTTTGATTACCATGGGGAGTTACATTAAAGTTGTACCATACTAAAAGAAATGGTGCCACAGAAATTATTAAATCTTAATAATTTTAACAGCAGTGAAAGTTCTGAAGCATAGATAAGCCACACAGTTGCAGCCTTGGACTGACTAGTCCCTAGGCTTCTGCCTTAAAACTCTGTCAGAGGCCTCTTACAGGAAAGGTTCTTGATGTTATCAGAGATCATAGGTGGGGATTTTCCAGCCCTTGGGATTTAAGCCATAAATCTAGCACTGTTCTAAGTCCTCCATGGAACAAAAAGCTTGAGACCACAAGTCTGTGCCATTAGTCACACGTACTTACTTCATTTTCTACTGAATGTCTTAATTTTCTTGGGACCAGAAGTTTCATATCTAATTCACATTGGAAGATTGGAAGCTGTCCAGCTGAGGGAGTACCTAAGATAGTTAAAGCTAGCAGCTTTGGTCCAGTGAGTCATCTAGCATATCCTGTAAGGTGCAGGCAGATGCTTTTTTGAGAGATGACAACAGCTTTTTAACAGAGTCCCCTGAGATAAGATACTTATTTGGGAAAGAGACTCAGTAATTTTGATCCCAAAATTTGGGTCTGTATATTGTCTATAATAGACACTTTGGGAGCACCTCAATTCATGTGTGCTGAGAATTCTTATGCTTCTCTTTCAGTAGGACTTTAGATACCAGCCTAAATAATTATTTCTATGAAAACTTGAATTTGTCATTCCTGAAATACCTACTCTCTGTGGGTTTCCGTGGGTATATTATTATCAAAGGAACTGAGGGGCTATTCTCTGTCTCAGGTTTTTGAGCAGAGTCATATATAAAAATGCATACTTAATAAAAAGTTTTTTTGTTTCCTCCCATATTGAAGCTTAGCGATTGTCTCTAAGTAATATTCTGGTGCTGACAGAGATTCTGGGCATTGATAACCTTACTCTAATATTTCCTGGAAAAGAGTGAGTTCAGTGTAATGTAGAATGGAGAGCATATTCAGCCTGTAATATCATTCACGGTGATGAGATATGAAGGTCAGCAGTATGTTCCTTGATGGTATCTTTGATCGTTCTGTTCACCAGTGAGTAACAAAGATCAATTGTTCAGGAAGCAAGTTTAAAGAAGTGAAGTGTTATCCCAGACTCCAGCCCTGGCAGGTGTCACTGAGGATGAGAACTACCATCTCCACCTTTTATTTCTCTCCTTTCTGCTATGTGTATTCTCAAGAGGGCTTGTTAGTTTGTCTGGTTGTTCACTATATAAATGACTTCTTTTACATCCCACTGCTCATTATTGCTATGACTCAGAGTTCATTTTAATTATATTTTGTTAACATGACAGTAATACTTAAAATGTGCATTTCATATAGCTGTTCCTATTTAGTTGAATTACTTCCAGAAGGCAAATGCTGTAAAAGGGGAAAGTGATTCTATTATCACCCTTGTTAGTGTTATCCACTTTGCATGGGAAAGGGAAATTGTCTTGGGACCCTAGGATCTAAAATGAAAACTGGATTATTGCATTTCGTAATTAGGAATATAACACGTTTCTGGTTGTGGTATTCCTTAGGGTGGCTAGTAAATGGAAAGTCTTTGGAGAAGAAGTGATGCAGTCTCTCCTTATGTCTCTGAAATATGCCTTGGGGCTATTGTCATGCTGGAGATGGAAGACAGGAATCGTAAAGCTTCAGCCCAAAGACATTTGGCTTAAGCCATATGCTTTACATTGTCTCATTCTGATACTTCTTTAAGGAAAAGTTTCAGGAAAAAATTAAGCAAGTTTTCTTTTGCAGCTGCAGCTGTGATCCTCGGCTGTCTGTTGGCATTGAAGGGACCTGATGTTTTACGTTATTGGTATGTTATAGAAGAAACTCTGCTATCTTTTTGTCATGGTTTGTCTAGTTCCTTTTTGTCTCCCTGCCTATCCTTTGTCCTTGAAAATAAAGTGAGAAATATTTCCACTTGTGCCAGAATGTACCTTCACGGAGTTGGCAGAGGAATTCATTCATTTGGGAAGAATTTTTTGAGTAATTACAATCTGTGCCAGACACTGTTTACAGTGGAGTCAAAGTCAAATAAGGCAAAAATTTGCCTTGATGGAGTTTCTAACTTGAAGGGGGAGATGTTCAAAGACAGGAAGCTCTGATAGATACTGGATTGAGGGAGCCTGGAAGAGGGAATCTTACTCCAGTGGGACCTGAGAAAGACCATGCGGGTAAGGGAGGAAAAGACTTCTGAGGGGAGGGAATATAGTGCTCATTATTTTCACTGCTCTGTCAAGCCCCTGCCACAGAGGAAGGCAAGGCGCATCACAAGTGGTTCATGGTGTAGAACAGGGTTGACAGGGCTTTTCTGTAAAAGGCTAGAGAAAATACTTCAGTTTTGAAGCCATCCAGTCTCCTTATAACTACTCGGCTTGGCTGTGTGATCCAGAAACAACTGAAGACAATTTGTACCCCAATAGGCGTGGCTGTTTTCCAGTACAACCTTATTTTCAGAAATGGGCAGTGGGCTAAGATTTGGCCTGAAGGATGAGTTGCTGATCCCAGACCTTGAGGATCCGCTGTTCTCCTGGACGTAGTGACCTAGTGCAGTGTTTTTTGGCAGTCTTGAAATCTCATCCTGGCTTCCTTTAAGTTTTGCAGGATGGCTGGCCTTTTCTGCACTAAAAAACTGTGATATTTAACTGGCTGGTGGTTTATGTGTTCTCTCTTTTATATAGGTGGAGTCACAGTGTCTGTGGTTGCATTCTTCTTCACAATTAAGTTTCTCTTTGAGCTTGCCGCACGTGTAGTCAGCTTCCTTCAGAATGAGGACCGTGAGCGCAGAGGGGACCGGACTATTTATGACTACGTGCGGGGAAATTACCTGGATCCCCGGTCCTGCAAAGTCTCCTGGGATTGGAAGGACCCCTATGAGGTGGGCCACAGCATGGCCTTCCGAGTGCATGTAAGGGAATGTTTCTGTCTCCGTACCCATTGGGGTTTCTGAGTCACTTGCTTTCCAGAGCTTAGTTTAGTCTTGGTGGTGCTGGCTGGAATGTTAACATTTTCCTTTGTTTTTCAGCCCCTCCCAGAAACTTGGGAATTGTTAGTATCTAAGAAGTTGTGAATCTCTCTATCTTTTTGGTTTACTTAGTACTTAGCATTAGAGAAGAAAAAAGCATAATGTTAGTTAACTTTATCAAACTAGAGAAAATACTAGAAAAGAGATAACAATAGCCTGAGGGCTGAATTGGGCCCATCTTCTATGTCTAATATTGTTATTGCAAACACCCACACCTGTTCACAGTGTATTGACTATGGCTGTTTCTCAGGCAGTTAGGACACTTACTTCAGGAGCTCTGTATGGTCCTATAACCGAAAATATTTACTTTCTGGGGCTATACCGAGAAACTTTGCTACTGCTGCATTGACTTCTCTAGGTTCACGCCTGATCCCCTCTACTTCTTCCTGGTGCTTTTGTTCACTCATTGCTGTTTCTGGTATAATAGAGAGATGGATGGGAACACCAAAGAGGCAGAATTTGTCAGCTTGGAATTGGTATGGTCTTGATGTAGCGGTGCATTCTTGCCCTGTCCTCGCTGCACGGGTTAAGAATTTGTTCATAACTTAATAGTTCTCCTTGGTATGCCAAGAGAACTTGTCTGTTCCTGTGAGGAGGGCCAGGTAGACCTGGAGGTTTACCAGTGCAACCTCAGCCACCAGGACCTCCTCTCTCTCCATGCTCTTATGTGGAGGTTTCCTCCTCTGCTCATTATTGATTGGCCTCTCTTCTCTCCCTGCAGTTGTTCTATAAGAACGGGCAGCCTTTCCCTGCATATCGGCCCGTGGGACTGAGAGTTCACATCTCCCATGTTGAACTGGCAGTAGAAATTCCAGTGACCCAGGAAGTCCTTCAGGAGCCCAATTCTAACGTGGTAAAGGTGGCCTTCACTGTGCGCAAGGCTGGGCGTTATGAAATTACAGTGAAGCTTGGTGGGCTAAATGTGGCCTATAGTCCCTACTACAAAATTTTTCAGCCTGGTAAGTTCATTATTCTTTTGTTTTCCCTTTCTCTCAACCCTCTCACTTTCCTACCCACTACTACCCATCTTTACCGCCCCCATTACTTCTTCCATCATTTTTTTTTTCTTTTTGGTGGGATCTAGTGAGATTAAACCAATGCATACTTTGTGCTTTGCTCCTCACCTGTATCTTTGAGATTTAATTCACATGCCATAAAATTCATCCATTTAAAACATACAGTTTAATAGTTTTTAATAGTCAGGAAGCTATCAGCATAATCATTTTAGAGCATTTTCCTTATCCCACAAAGAAAACCCAAAGTCATTAGGAATCATTTTTGTTACCAAACCTCAACCCTAGATAACAGTCTGTGGCCTCAAAGAGTTGCCTTCTCTGCACATTTCATAATAAAATCATAAATTTATCACCAACCAATTTTACGTAATACAATACTTTTTAAGTATATTCAGCTATAGCATGTTTTGGTGCTGCAATTTTTTTTGTTGCCATTTAGTATTTCAGTTTACAGATAGTTTGTCCATTCATAAGTTGATGGACATTTGGGTTGTTTCCACTTCTTTTTTAAGCATCATGAGTACATATGTGTCACTGGGGAATCCAACACAAGGCCTTGTGTGTGTTTGTTTCTGCTCCTTGGCTACCAAAAGTAATTCTGCTGTGAACATTTGCCTACCGATTTTTGTGTGGATAGATTTTTTTGTTTCTCTAGAATTAGAATTGCTGTCTATAGGCTGGTGACTCCTTAGGGAAAGGGTACCAGAGCAGAGAAAAGATAAATTCTTTTGATTTTTGAAACTTTTTCACATAAAAAGTATCTTGGCCCAGGGCCAGGGAGTTAGCTCAGTGGTTCCAGTGGTGCCTGTGTTGAAAGCGCAAGGGCCCGGGTTCGATTCCTCGGCAACCACATACAATACTGGGTGTGGAGACTCATGCCCAGCAGCAATCAGAGCCACATACCAAGTGCCGGGCGTGGTGGCTCACGCCTGTAATCCCAGCACTCAGAAAGCAGAGGCAGGAGGATTGCTGTGATGTGAGTTTGAGGCTGAGCTCAGGGCCAGCCTGCACTACAAAGCGAGACACTGTCTCAAAAAAAAAAAAACAAAAAGTATCTTGGCCCAAATTCTACCCTTGCTACCAACACGTTTTACTGTGCACTGAAGTGTCTCCCAATACTTCTGGTATCCAAGAATTAAGATCTTTCTCTCTAATTTTTCTACCTTTCATGTTTTTATGCCAGATAACACATGCTCATTGACATTGAAACCCCAAAGTATGATTTCTGATTCTTGGTTCTGTAACATATATGTTTAGTGTGTTGGGTCCTATGTGCCCTGTGTGCCCTGTTTCTTTGGAGGATGTCATTAAATACTGGCCATTTTGCTATTTGCAGAATAATCCTTGGCTAATTCTGGGAATCAAATCTTCATGGGGCTTTAGAAAAATTGGTGTATCTTTTCCTGCCTGCCCTTCAGTTTTCTTCATTTCGAAACAGAACTCTGCACCAAGTAACTCCTGAGCCATCTTTGTCCACCTAACTGCTTTGTTTAAATGCCCTACTCAGAGAAGCTCCTTTACACATGAAGCATCACTTCACCTCCTTGCTACTAATGCAGAACAGTTTTGTAGCCATATAATACAGACTACCCCTTTTGAAAATTCAGCTTTTTAGCCTGGCATAGTGGCACCTACCTGTAATCCCATCACTCTAGAGGACTGATGAGCATTCAAGGCCAGCCTGAACTACATAGGGAGACCTTGTCTCAAAAACAAAAACAAAACAAAGAAGTTCAACTTTTTATTTTGAGATAATTATATTCACAAGCAAATGTAAGAAATTAAAAGGTCTGGTGTGCTCCTAACCTAATTTTCCCAGTGATAACATCTTTCAAAAGTATATTACTGTGATGTATGGTATAATAGCACAATATGTGCGGAACGTCTCCATCTTCACAAAGATCCCTCAGGTTGCCTTTTTCCAGCCACTCTTACTTTCTCTCCCTCGTAGGACTGTTTTTTAAACCCTGTCAATTCACTAGTCTGTTGTCATTTGAAGAATGTCACATAAGTAGGATGATATAGTAAGTAACATTTTGAGATTGACTTTTTTCACTAAGCATAATTGTCTGGTCATTCATCCATGTTTTTAAATAATATATCTGTTCTCGGTTCCTTTATATTGGTAATACTCTATTTTATGAATGTCTTTTTAATTGTTCAGTGATTGAAAGACATCTAGTTCATTTCCATTTTCAGCCTGTTATGGATAAAGCGGTTAACAAACATCCATGAACAGATTATTGTGTGAATATGGCATAAATGTCTTAGACTTATGGTAGTTACAGCCTTAGTTTTTAAAATCATTGTCAAACTCTTTTCTGGGATGCCTGTGGCATTTTTGCATCCTACAAGCAATATATACATGATTCAGTTTCTTCATATCCTTTCCAGCATTTAATCTTGTCACTTTTTTATTTTAGCCACCCTGATAAGTGTATGCTTTTTGTTTGTAATTCTCAAAGCGTTGATAATATTGAGTATCTTTTCGTGTTCTTATTTGTTCTCTGTATTTTCTTTGCTGAAATGTCTCATTATGTCTTTTGCCACTTTCTAATTTTTTTCATTGTTGGATTTTGAGAGTTCTTTATTCTACATACTAGTTATTTATCAAATACTTGACTTGCACGTATTTTCTTGAAGTCCATGGCTTTTCTTTCCATCACCTTAATAGGATCTTAACAGTGCTAGTGATATAGCAGTATCATGCAAAATTCCCTTAACAGAGTCTTTAACAGAATAGGTTTTTTAATTTTACAAAGTCTCATTTTATCCACTTTTTCTTTTATGGTTATGCTTTTGGTGTCTAAGATTTCTGACTAGTCCTAGATTCCAAACATTTCTCCCTGTTTTTTCTAAAATTTTTATACTTTCACATTTTATATTTAAGATCATGTCCCTTTTTAGTTAGTTGGATTGTGTATGTGTATGTTTCACTTGTCTATGTCAATATCATATGTTGAAAAGATAATTTTTTCCTTCTACATAGTAATTTTTACCCTTTGTCAAATCTTAATTTGGAGGGTTTTTGTTTTTGATTTTTGTTTTTACTTTTTTGAGACAGAGCCTCATGATGTAGTTTAAGCCAAACTTGAACTCACTGTGCAGCCCAGTCTGTCCTCAGACCCAAAGGAGTCCTCCTCTTGTTTCAGCCTCTTAAGTGCTGGGATTAGAGGCTTGTGCCCCTGCACCTAGCTAGTTGGATTTGTGGTGGTCTAGTTGTGGGCTCTGTTCCAATGACCTCTGTTTGTCCCAAAGAAGTTCCATATTGTCGGTCTTGAAATTGGTGAATTGGCTCTTCCCATTTTATTCTTTTCCCAAAAAAAGCTATTCTAGTTTCTGTACTTTCCCATGCAAATTTTGGGGATATTATCATCAAAATCTATAAATAACTTTGCTGGGATTTTAATAAGAATCATGCTAAACCTATATATTGATTTAGAGTGAACTGGTCCTCATACTACATTGAACCTTCCCTTTTACAAACATGGTACATATTTTCATTTAAAATCATTTTTATTTTAATCAACACTTTAGAGTTTTCATTGTACAAGTCTTATATCTGTTTCATTGGAAGGGTTTTGTGTGGTTTTGGTTGTTTTGTTTTGTTTTGTTTTTTGAGACAGGGTCTCACTTTGTAATTGAGGCTGGTCCTGAGCTCACTATCTAGTCCAGGCGAACCTCAAACTCACAGCAATCCTCCTACCTCTGCCTCCCAAGTGCTGGCATTATAGGCGTGAGCCACCACGTCCAGCATTGTTGTGTGTGGTTCCCGGGGATTGAACTTGGCTGGAACCACTAAGCTAAATCCCTAGCCCTGTTTCATTGTATTTTACCTCTTTTATGCTTTTTTAAAATCTTTGTTTTTGCTGTTGGTCAACACTGACTTCTAGGATCCATCTCACAAGCAGGTTGAGGGACTGTAGTGCTATATCTAGAATACTTCTGTTCCCTCTAGCTTTTTTTCTTATTGTTTAATGTTGGCAGTGGTTAAGAATTTATAAAAAGGAGTCACTAAAATTCATTTGAACTCATCTGTTTCCTTTCTTCTCTCCTCTTCATAGTGTTTTACATATGCCAAGAATTGAGAAGGAATCTAGCTCTGACTCACTTAGATCTATCTATGTGTTCTAAAGATCATCATAAAGATCATCCTACCTTGCTAAATGTCAGATTCTGTTGTCTGTTCCAGGAATGGTGGTTCCTTCCAAGACCAAAATCGTGTGCCATTTTTCTACTCTTGTGTTGACCTGTGGCCAGCCACATACCCTTCAAATAGTGCCCCGAGATGAGTATGATAACCCTACCAACAATTCCACATCCTTGCGAGACGAACACAACTACTGTTTGTCCATTCATGAGGTAAGCAGCCCCATCTTGCTCCTGTGTGCTGAGCAGAGCATTTATATCCCTTCTGATTCATTCCTCTCTTTTTTCCTCTTGCTTTCTGCTAAGAGTACGTGACAGTACCTTTCTCATTTGTAATTGTGAGACATAGATGATAGGTAAAAGCTCTTGGGAAGGAGTAAATTGCCTTGCAGATAGGAAAAAATCTATATGTCAGGTGATGGTTTGTTTTCTTCCTGTAGCTAGGCCCTCAAGAAGAAGAGAGTACTGGAGTTTCATTTGAGAAATCAGTGACTTCCAACAGGCAGACTTGTCAGGTGTTCTTGCGACTCACCCTGCATTCTCGGGGCTGCTTCCATGCCTGCATTTCATACCAAAATCAGCCAATCAGTAATGGAGAATTTGACATTATTGTCCTGAGTGGTGAGTTGAAAGCTGTGATTTAATCCTGTTCCACAGTCACTTCTTTGTATATCTGCCCTACTGACCCACCCGATGCGTGGTTTGATGTTTGGACTGTATGTGGCATATTGTCTTGTGGACTTAATAACTAGCAATAGGTAATTTTTCCTCCCCTGACTCCCACATTAAGCCTTACTTTTTGTTATACTTTAGAGAATGAGAGAAATATTGTTGAACGCAATGTGTCCACCTCAGGAGTGAGTATTTACTTTGAAGCTTATCTTTATAATGCTACCAACTGTACCAGCACACCATGGCACCTGCCCCCCATGCACATGAGCTCTTCACAGCGCCGGCCCTCCACTGTTGTGGAGGAGGAAGAGGAAGACTCACCCTCAGAGTGCCACACGCCTGAGAAAGTGAAGAAACCGAAGAAGGTGTACTGTTATGTGTCACCAAAGGTTGGAACCCCCATTCTTGCCTTAGAGTACCTATTAGTATTTGGTAACAGGAGCCACAGTAACAGTGTGATCGTCAGTAGGGCAAGACTGTCCACTTATAGGGTTTCTGGGATACAGAGAAGCTACTTTAAAGGGAAACAGCAGGCTACACCATCTCTGCTGCCAACGAAGTTTGGTTTGGATTAAAGTAAATCACTGTCAGGGGAAGTTCTGGGTGCCTTGGCACCATGGAGCACCTGTCCGTTCTGCCCTTTAATTGCTGCAGGAAATATTTTAAAGGTATGCTTCTCAGCCGGAAAGAAAGCTACTTCTAACCATTAGAAAGTTCTTGCTAGAAGAAATGCGCTGCTTATCCCTCGCTGTGTAGAGAAACAGTTTGATCTTCTGTTCTGTGATTTGTGCAACAACTGTAAAAGGATGTTGCTATTGGGCAGCAAGATTGGAATAAAGAAATTTTGGCAGAGAGAAGAAGGTGAACTTCCCAAGCCCCAGAGCTCTGAGGCGCTTTGTGTTAAGAGTTTCTTTTAAATGTGTGCACTTTGTTATTCATTCAGTCCTCATAAAAATGAAACTATTGAACATCCCTTTAATCTCTTAACCAAAACTGAGTTCAAATTCTGTTAGAACACTTGGTTTGTGCCATTCTTATATAAAAAGTCTTTCTTTGAACTAGGAGGGAGGGCAGTGAGAAAATGGGTGGGTTGAATGAATGAAACGAGATCAACTCTGAACTGATTGTTGTTAGATTGTACTGGGAAATCCAGCCCACCACATGTCCAGATAATAGTTTTTTCTTTTCTTTTCTTTTGTTTTTTAGAATAGTGAATTATTTTGTTTTCTTTTGTAAATGTCATAAAGACTCTTTTTATTTTTTTCCTGTACTGGGGATTGAGCTTGTGACCTTGCACTAGCAAGCATGGCTAAAACCTCTGAGCTAAATCCCTGGCCAATACGGCCTTTCTTTACCTTTTTTTTTTTTTTTTTTTTCATTTTACAACAAAATAGCTAAGACTGGCCTTGAAATTATTATGTAGCCCAAGCTGGCCTCAGCAATCGTCCTGCCTCTGTCGCCTTAGTGCTGGGATTTGAGACATTATAGACTGCACTGCCACACCTGGTGGCCTTTCTTTATCTTTACATGGGATATTTTGGTGGACTTTTTTTGTGTGATTTCCTCCACACACACACATACACACTCTACTTTACCCTCTAATTCCCTCCCACATCTTCTTGTTTCCCGTTTCTGGCAAATTCTTGGTACTATTCAAGTAGGTTTTAAAAAAATTGGTTTGGCTGCTGGTACTGCAACTGTAGAAGTCATTCTGAGCAGTTGGGTATGGTGGCTCACACCTCTAATCCCAGCACTTGAGAAGCAGAGGCAGGAGGATTGCTGTGAGTTTGAAATTTGCCTGGGCTACATAGTGAGTTCAAGGCCAGTCTGAACTACGAAGTGAGACCCTGTCTCAAAAGAAAAAAAGGAAGTCATTCTGAGCAGCAATGGACTGAGGAGAAGATCTTGATTGTTTTTTACTTACAAAGTGGAAACTTGAATCCAGGTATTTTGAAATTGTAGTAAGACATGAATAAAGATTTTAAAATGTCAGCCTGGGACCAGGGAGTTAGCTCAGTGGTTCCGGCACCTGTTTTGCAAGTGCAAGGGCCTGGGTTCGATTCCCCGTAACCACGTACAATACTGGGCATGGAGACTCACACCCAGCAGCAATTAGCACCACATACCACAGTGTCGGGCATGGTGGCTCACACCTGTAATCCCAGCACTTGGGAGGCAGAGGCCGGAGGATTGCTGTGATGTGAGTTTGAGGCTGAGCTCAGGGCCAGCCTGAACTACAAAGCGAGACCGTGTCTCAAAAAAAAAAAAAAAATGTCAGGCTGGCGATTTAGCTCAGTGGCCCTTTATAAGCCCAAGATCTTGAGTTGGATCCCTGGTGTGGGGGGGGTATGTGTGTGGGGGGAGTATTTTAAAAGATTTTAAAATATCTCTATGAGGGCCTGGAGATTTAGTTCAGTGGTTCTGGTGTCTGCCTGGCAAACACAAAGTCCTCGATTCAATCCCCAGTAACCACATACAACATAGCCAGGCATGGTGACCCACACCTATAATCCCATTACTTGGGAAGCAGAGGCAGGAGGATTGCTGAGTTGAGGCTAGCCTCAGCCACATAATGAGTTCAAGGCTAGCCTGAACTACAAAGCGAGACCCTGTCTCAAAAAAAAAAAATTTCTGAAATTGAAGTGGTAGACTAATATTTTTATATTTGCCCTTTTAAAGGTAGAACTGATATATTTACTTTAGTGCTGACTAAATGATCCTTTTCATCCAGGGAAGAAAAGAGGTTATCATAAGAAATAGGGCTGGGGATTTAGCTCACTGGTTCCGGTGTCTGTTTTGCAAGTGCAAGGACCCGGGTTCAATCCTAGGTAACGACATACAATACTGAGCGTGGATACTCACGCCCAGCAGCAATCAGTACCTCATACCACAGTGCTGGGCGTGGTGGCTCATGCGTGTAATCCCAGCGCTCGGGAGGCAGAGGCAGGAGGATTGCTGTGAGGTGAGTTTGAGGCTGAGCTGAGGGCCAGCCTGAACTACAAAGGGAGACCCTGTCTGAAAAAATACCAAAAAAAAAAAAATAAAGAAATGCAAAGATACTCTGGTACTGTATTTGAATTATAATACCCAAATAGAACCTTAATATTTACCACTAACTTCATTTTGTCTCTGTTGGTCTTCCAGCAATTCTCAGTGAAGGAGTTCTACTTGAAAATCATTCCCTGGCGCCTTTACACCTTCCGAGTATGCCCAGGAACAAAAGTAAGTAAATATTACATCAGATCCATACTGAACAAACTGCAACTCTGGGATTTTAGCCTTTTCTTTTTTTCCCCAGAGGGCTTTCAGTGTTTCTGGAAGTTTTCCCTGAGCGCACCAAATTCATTTCCAAATAAAGAAAAAATCATTATCTCCCCACTAAATGGCTCAGAGAATCTATAAATCCTGGAAGGACCTTGCCTACAGCAACAGGAGTTAGCAACTCAGAATACTTCACCAGTTACCTTTGGCTTCCAGGACTAAGTTTATAGGAGGAGTATTGGTTACTTTGGCCCGAACATCATTTCCGAGTGTGCTGAACCTCAATTCTTTCTCAAAGGTTTTTTGTTTGTTTGTTTGTGTTTTTACTTTTCTGGGCTTTTGAAATCTAAACTTTTATCTAAAAGGTTGATTGTGTTATTTGATAAAATCACTTTCTCCCAGCCTGTTTGGGGTAATTTTTGCTGTGTATCCTTAGTACTTTCACCCTTCTTATAATCTATCAGAAGATCTACAGTAGTGCTTGTAATCCTTACTTAAAGACAATCTCTGAGACTCAGATAATTTAGAATAAAATTTGAACTATAGAACATTGAGATGAAAACAACAAGGAGATGTACTTGTGATAGGCAGTAACTTAGAGAAAACAGGCCTGTCTTGTTTTTGTTGGTTGGCACAGAAGTGTGGAGACAGGGAAGATTTTTTTACTGGGTTTCAAGGGTTTTATAAATTAACTTTTTTTTTCTTTTGATAGTTTTCGTACCTTGGCCCCGACCCTGTTCATAAACTCCTCACACTAGTGGTAGATGATGGCATTCAACCTCCTGTGGAACTCAGCTGTAAAGAGAGAAATATTCTTGCAGCCACTTTCATCCGCTCCTTACATAAGAATCTTGGTAAGGTTGGACAGGGATTTTTATTGGGAAGGCAGCAGCCACAGCTCCTCTTGGTCCATGAAAGTGTAAAGATGGGATTCACAGATGTCTGCTAAGAAGCTCTATTCATAATTGATATTGCTGCTCCTTAGGAGGTTCTGAGACCTTTCAGGACAAGGTGAACTTTTTCCAGAGAGAGCTTCGGCAGGTACATATGAAAAGACCACATTCCAGAGTCACCCTGAAGGTCAGCAGACATGCCTTGTTGGAATCGGTATGTTAAGTTTCATCTCGGTCGGCAAATGCCAAAAGTTTTCCAACCTCTTTAGTTTTGCTTGTATCCTGAAAGTTATCTTTTTTATGAAAACTAAATTTCTGACTCTAAAATCCAGTACAGACTGTTTTTCTCCGTTATCCTGACATTGGGTTAGATATGTTAAGAGGTGTGTAACTGAGGGGAAACTGAAGAGCACAGTGGCTTTCAGGTCTGTGAGGAACTGATGCTTTAACCATCTCCTGTTTAGGGAAGTGGAAGTAGTGGTTGTGGAAGACAGTTCCTGTTATTAAATCCCTGGAATAGTAGGGCTGTTGTTGAATGAAAAGGAAGTGATTTTTGTTGTCACCCTGGTCTGTTGGAAAAGGAACACCTGATGTGTGTCTGTCTCCACTGCACAGACACTGGCATGGGTCTGACATTCCCCAAGAATGAGGAGGCTTGGTCCCTGTCCAGAAAGTGTTTGTGGTGTTTGGCTCCGGTAGGTGTGACTGGAAACCCCTTTTCTCAGCCACACTCTCCATGTGGCATGGCTCCCTGTCTAAACCTTGCCTGTGTGCATAACGATGTCTAGTGGATAGACTGTACTTTACTGAAAACCAGGACTCCTTGGTTCTCTTGCCTACAGTTTGCTGCCTGGAGTCATTTTTTTGTTGGCAAGTTTTTCATTAATAAAATAAGAATTGTTTAAAAAAAAAAAAGTTTAGCTTTCCAATACAGGGATTGTATGAAGAAAAATTAGATTATTTTCTTTTAGAGATGTGAACATTTTAAATATAAGAGGATATAATGAAAGCTTTTATCTGTGAGTAATAGATCTCCTTCATGTAGTAGTGACTAGCTCGGTAGTGTAGCAGTGTTCTTGTGTTCTTGTGGCAGCGTTCTTCAGCATCCAAGCCATACCAGCAAGTGATCTGACAGTTTCCTTCCTTTCACTGCTTTTCAGTCTCTGAAGGCCACTCGGAATTTCTCTATCTCAGATTGGAGCAAGAACTTTGAAGTAGTTTTTCAGGATGAGGAAGGTCAGTTTTGAAATTTCACTTTTAATCTTTTAAGTTTCAGTCTACTCCCATCCTCTCTGTTACTCCCTTTCTACAGGGGAGGGAAAAAAAATCCACTTACCTTCGCATTCTCCAAAACAGCCCAACTTTCATATGTCAAAAGAAAAAATGTTTAGTGGCCAGATGGCATGGTAGACCTCGCAGAGCAGAGACATGAGGGCCAGAGAGAGAGCACTAAGAATTTGAACCAAAAGTCTGCGAAGTAAGCATTGCACCACGAGAACTGTCCATTTACTGAGATCTCTGGTCTTCTGTGTTTCCATGAGGGTAGTGATCATCATAGCTTTTGTCCTGCAAAAAGGGGTAGAATTTTTAAAAATTCATTTAGGTGAGCTACTATAATGGAGAAACAGTAAAGTAGTAGAATGGAGGAAATATAATAAGAGTAAAATGATGGCTAAGGAACAAAAATGTTAAGAAGAGTTAGGCCCTAGTCGCCTTTTATTTTTATTATACTTTTCAGCTCTGGACTGGGGAGGGCCTCGCCGGGAATGGTTTGAGCTCATCTGCAAAGCACTATTTGATACGACCAATCAGCTCTTCACTCGATTCAGTGACAACAACCAAGCATTAGTGAGTTTGTGACTGCCCCGTGGGTGGGTGGTAAATGCAGATTATGTTACAATTAATACTCAAAGGTTTGAAGTTCTGAAACTGACCTGGAAGTCTGAAAATCTGTGTCCTGTTATTAATTTGGTGCTTGCAATGTGAATTAATCAGATTGCCTCCCTCCTGTTAGCCTTCATTATTTTACTTGATGGAAAAGTAGTATAGGGCAGTGGCTGCTCTACTAATTACAGTAATTAAGCCACTTCTCCAAACATTCCTGAGGCAATTGATTCCTGTAGCAGAACTTTGGTGAGTTAGAGATATCAGGAATAGAGGAGTCGATGTTGGCTGAAAGGAGTTCTACGTTAGGGCCAGAGATTTAGTTCATTGGCATTCCACCTGCCTTCCAAGTGCAGGGTCCTGAGTTGATCCCTGGTACCTTGAAAAAAAAAAAGTTCTGCGTTAGGGAAAAGGCATCATGACATTCACTGATTAACTTTCACATGCAGCTAGGAACAGCAAACTTACTCTAAGATTATTTAGCTTAATAAAAGTTTGTTGTTGCTTCTTATCCTCCATTCACCTTGCATTGCTCAGTGAGTATCACCAAAAGACTGATGTCAGTTAGATGGGCTTTTTGATTCTTATGGAAATTCTTGTTTCTTTTGACATGATACATTCATTTTCTACTACTGTAACAAATACTAGAGATAATTCACTTAAAAAGAGAAAAGGTTGGGCCGGGGATTTAGCTCAGTCGTTCTGGCATCTGCCTGCCAAATGCAAGGGCCTGGGTTTGATCCCTGGTAACCACATACAACAATGCCGGGCATGGGCGTGGAGACTCACGCCCACTAGCAGTCAGTACCACATACCGTGGTGCTGGGTGCTGGGCGTGGTGGCTCATGCCTGTAATCCTAGCACTTGGGAGGCAGAGACAGGAGGATTGCTGTGAGTTCCAGGCTGAGCTCAGGACCAGCCTAAACTACAAAAGCGAGACCCTGTTTAAAAAAAAAAAAAGAGAGAAAAGGTTTACTTGGAGGTTTCAGTCCATGACCAATTGGCTCCCTTTCTTTTGGTCTTTGCCAAGGCACCACATCATAGTAGCAATATGTGGCAGAACCATTTGTTCAATGGCCAGAATGTGAAAGAAAGAGAAGAAAAAAGCAGAGTCAGTCTTCTTTGGAGCCTGAGCGCAGTGACGTAAAACCTTGCACATCTCCCAGCAGCCTCTTTAAAGTTACACTTCCTCTGCATAATGCCATGGGCTAGGGATCCACCCTTTAATACATGGGCCTTTGTGAGACTCTGTACATCCAAAATGAAGCACATGAGTTTGGGAAGGGAAGGTCTTTGCAGAGATCATCTTAAAGGAAAATGAGCCAGAGCCATTGATTTGCTTTCTTTGCCAGGTTCATCCCAACCCTAATCGCCCAGCTCATCTGCGCCTGAAGATGTATGAGTTTGCGGGGCGGCTGGTAGGCAAGTGTCTTTATGAGTCCTCTCTAGGAGGAGCCTACAAGCAGTTGGTCCGAGCTCGTTTCACCCGTTCTTTCCTGGCCCAAATCATAGGACTGCGCATGCATTACAAGGTAACCTGTTAGGTGTGCCTTCCTGCTGAGGGTACCTATCCATTAGCAGGATCACTACACCTGAGCTGATGTTCTTGTGGCATTTTTTTGTTTTGGGTTTTGGCTTTTAGAGACAGGATCTTGCTGTGTTGTGTAGTTCAGACTGGCCCTTGAACTCAAGATGTAACCCAGTCTGGCCTCCAGTTCACGAAGATCTTCCTATTTTGGGCTCCCAAGAGCTAGAATAACAGACATACACTGTCCACCCGACTGAGCTGATCCTTTTTCTTAAGGTTGAAGGGATAATAGAGTCTGATCAGTTATAGATTTCATTTCTAGGCAAAGGTGTTCATATTCTTCTCTGTGTGTCTCCTCAGTACTTTGAAACAGATGACCCCGAATTCTACAAATCTAAAGTTTGTTTTATCCTCAACAATGACATGAGTGAGATGGAGCTGGTCTTTGCAGAAGAAAAGTATAACAAATCAGGTCAGCTGGATAAGGTGAGGAAGAAGACCAAAGCCTGTGTGAATCCTAGTCTTTGCTCCCTACTCCTTTAGGGCAGCACTCTCTCTAGAACTTGTTGCACTGATAGGATGGTTCTGAATTATTGTTTCTTATTTTGTACTCAGAACATGGTTAATAACTGAATTTCCCATTTTGTCTTAATATAAATTTACATAACTGCTTGTGGCTAATGGCTTCCTTATTAGGCAGTGTACCTCTAGAGTATTACATCCTACACCATTTATGATTGCAACCATTTTCGGGGACAGCGTTGTTGCTAGGGATTGAACCCAGGGTATCACAACACATGCTCTTCCACTAAGCTACACCTCCTACTCCTGATGTCAGCCCGTGTATCTTGAGTACATCTATCCTACACATCCAGCCCCTAAGGATGATGATTTGAAACTATGTTTCAGGGCTTCCGTAAGTGCTCCCTAGGAATTGTTTTTTGGGGATTCTAATTTTATTTGAGAATCTCCTAGCATGTTCAGCTTTTTCTTTGCTGAGAAAATCAGGAGTCCAAATAATTACATGTTTGAAGTTGTGTAGCAAGTTAACAGCAGGGCTGGGATTAGAATCCAGAATCTCTAAGCCATGATCTTTCCATTGATTTACTTTGAGATAGAAGAAATATGGAAGCAACTGTACTCATCTCAGAATTTCTGAGACATAAAAGAACTTCTTTGAGAAGTGGTCAGTTGTAGTTTAATTTTGCATGACACATTAAAGTATCATCACTGTTTAACCAGGTCAGAGAAGACCTCACCCAGACACACTTCAGAAATAGAAGCTACAGGCTGGGGATTTAGCTCAGTGGTTCCAGGCCTGTGGTGCAAGCCAAGGGTCCATCAATCTGGGCGTGGTGGCTCACACCTGTAATCCCAGCACTCAGGAGGCAGAGGCAGGAGGATTACTGTGATTTTGAGGCTGAGCTCAGGGATAGCCTGAACCAGAAAGTGAGACCCTGTCTTAAAAAGAAAAAAGAAATAGTATCTACTAGAAGCAGTGCTAGGAACCTTGAAGCTTAGTAAAGAAAATAAAAGCCAAATATTAAAAAGCTACATATATAGCTGACACTGTTTAATAATGTTGCTAGTAGAACTTAGTAGACAGATACTGTCTCACAACCTTTCAACCACAATCTCTCCTTGTTTGTCTTTTGCCTTCTATTTTAGGTTGTAGAACTCATGACGGGGGGAGCTCAAACCCCAGTCACCAATACAAATAAAATTTTCTATTTAAACTTGCTGGCCCAGTACCGGCTGGCCAGCCAGGTGAAAGAGGAAGTGGAGCATTTCTTAAAAGGTAGGGTCCTGTCTCATACTGACCTTGAGGCTAAAATGGCTTGTGAATGTGTTTTAACTTGTCTGCTTTGTTTTAGGCTTAAATGAGTTGGTCCCTGAGAACCTTTTGGCTATTTTTGATGAGAATGAACTTGAGGTACGTTGGAACTAGTTTGCTACACCTTCTGTTAGTAGGTACAACAAGAAAGCCCTTAAGTCAAGAGTTGGGTGCACTTTTGTCACTTCTTCACTCATTGCATCCTTTCTTTTGCTCTTTTAAAAATTAGAATTGAAAATCAGAAAGCAGCAAGTGGTTCTTTATGAAAAGTACTAATATTCGTTAGTTTATCAAGTATTATTGATGGCAAGTGTGGTGGTACACCCCTATAGTCCCAGCCTCAGGAGGCCTCGGGAGGCTGAGGCAGGAAGATTGCTGCAAGTCTGAAGCCAGCCTGGGCCACGTAGTTAGTTGAAGCCCAGCCTGAACTACACAGCAATACCTTCTCTCAAAAAACTTAAAAACAAAACAAAAGGAAGTAAAGTATTATTACTTCTGATTGAGTAGTAAAGATTATTAGCATCATGTACAGTCTTCATAAAATTTTACCATATTTGAGGGAATAATAGGATGTATTTGTTCAAGGATGAAGTACACTTCCTGTATGCCTCATATTTTAAGGTACCAGAATAGCAATGAATAAACCAAGTTTCAGCCCTCATGGCTGCTGTATCATAAAGAAGGAAGCAACCCAAAAGATGTGATTCTGTTTCACACTTTTGGATCACAGCACTGTATATATTTTTATATACATATGGCAAATTCTTTTTTCGGGCCCTGTAATCACCAAAAGTGCCTATACTATGGTAAATACCATTCTTTTTTTTTCTGGTACCAGGGATCGAACTCTCTTGCTTTCCAGCCAGCTGTTGTGCCACACTGAGCCAAATCCCCACTCCGTAGATACCATTCTTATACTTAGCTGAATTAAAAGCCATGTGAAGCATAAACAAAATAATCAGCTTCTTTTTACTTTCTGCTGATACACACAGTGCAGTTTATTAGTTTTAACTTCCCATAGCTTTTATGAGAAATGTTTCCTGTAGAAAAGAATTTCTTTAAAAGTAGGGGTAAAAGTCATTTTATCTGGTCTTGCGGAATTCTTACTTTTATGAATTGAACTGTCTTGGAGAATAAGAATCAAAAGTCTTTGGCAGTTTTCATAATCTTTTGTACTTTCAGGTATAATATCCAAATGAATGTATGTCTCAGCCTAAGTTTCAGATAATCCAGTCACCTTTTGCTGTTTGTTTGGGGTTTTTTGGGTTTTTGAGACAGGGTCTTGCTTTGTAGTTCATTCTGGCCTTGAGTTCATTATATAGCCCAGGCAAGCCTCGAACTCAGCAATCCTCCTGCCTCTGCTTCTTGAGGGTTGGGATTACAGGCATGAGCCCCACATCTGGCACTATGGCATGTGGTACTGACTGCTCGTGGGCATGAGTCACCATGCCTGGCGTTGTGGTATTTGTTACCTGGGACTGAACCCAGGCCCTTGTGCTTGCAAGGCAGGCATCAGACCCACTGGGCCAAATCCCCAGCCCACTTTTTGCTGTTGTTTTGGAGAGCTGACTGATAGCTTCTGGTATATTTTATTATGATACAAATGTGTAATAATGTGTAAAAGTAAGTAGAAAGGAAGGACATACTATAGGCTTTTAGTAGTTCCACATCCTATTCATAATTATTCATTTACCTAGCAAGTTCTTTTTGGAGAAGCCAAGATTCCTCAACTTTAATTTGGGCTTTTCTTGTCTCTGGATTAGAAAGTATCATTCTCTGTAGATACTGGATGAGTTCTCACCATCTGCTAAGTACCATACTGGATCCTGAACCGAATTAGAACACGAACAAGGTTAGGGCTCTGATATCATTAATGTCCTCATTTTTTGGCATAATTTTTAGTTTATCTGGTCAACTAGAAACAGGGCTGAAGGGAAAGTAGGAGTTTAATCTACAAAAGGAAAATTCCTGCTAAAAAGAAAAAGTTATCAAAATGTTAATAAATGAGGCTAAGGGTCTTCTTCAGATGTATTCCTAGGGTAAGTCTAGAGCAGATTATCAGTGTATACTTGGTTTCTTTTTTTATTCATTGTTTCAATTCAAAAGAATCCATAGCAACAGTTCTTAATTAGGGGTGCTCATCAGAAATACCCTGGAAACTTTTTCATGTTATGTGAGCTCATTACTCAACGAAAGAGATTCTAATTAAGTAAGTCTGGAGTAGGGTCATAAGCATCTATGTATTTCTTAAAATCACTGTATTTGTACCACTTGTTAGGAACTACTAGCGTACTGCAGTTGACTCTTTTAAAATACAGTCTCGGCATTGTTAACCTTACCTGTCTTTTTCCTGGCATTGTCTTTATTTTGTGTTTTTCTGTTAACACGGATAGTTCTGAATATATAGTGGATCTCAGTCGTCTGTTGTAACATGGGATCATTTTTCTTCAGCTGCTGATGTGTGGAACTGGGGACATCAATGTGTCTGATTTTAAAGCTCACGCAGTGGTTGTTGGTGGTTCATGGCATTTCCGAGAAAAAGTAAGTGGGCCAAACTTCCATCAGCTCGATTTGTGGGTTGTAAGAAAAGAGAAAGATAGAGGACTCAAAGCAGACATCCTGACAGGGAAAGAAGTGACACTTTGGGAAAAACAGGTAGTTTACCAAGCAGAATGGAGCCCTGGTTCCTAAGGACTTTATATAGAATGCCACAGGAGCGATAAATTAGAAATGCAAAGAAATGACCAAGCAATTAGCAGTTAGGCCTGACTATATGACAGTCAGGCCTGACTATATGACAGTCAGGCTGTCATAGTCATCCTTGGTTGTCAGCTCTGACCATTCCTACCTCTGTCCTCATAGAACTATATAAACTAGCACATAGTCCAACTTAAGGGTATCTTACTCCCTTCTCCAGGGTTCAAATCCTAGACTGTTACCATCTGTGATTCTAGCCTTATACTCTTCCTGCCAGGTTATGAGGTGGTTTTGGACTGTGGTTTCCAGTCTAACCCAGGAGGAGTTGGCTCGGCTGCTTCAGTTCACAACAGGTTCTTCTCAACTGCCACCTGGAGGCTTCGCTGCTCTCTGCCCCTCATTTCAGATTATTGCAGCACCAACCCATAGCACGCTGCCTACTGCACACACATGGTGGGTATGACTGATGCATGCCCTCATGCGCGATAATCTTTCCAGCTGTCACCTGTGTTTCTGTAATGCGAGTTAATCACTTCTCCTCTTGCCGTTCCAGTTTTAACCAGCTGTGCCTCCCTACGTACGACTCATATGAAGAGGTGCACAGGATGCTGCAGCTGGCCATCAGCGAGGGTTGTGAGGGCTTTGGCATGCTCTGACCACTCTCCTATTGCCTACTTGGTGCCTGTGCTCTCTTGAGTTCTGGGCGTGTGTTACAGACATAACCACTGGCCCTAACACGCATAACCATCAGCTAGAAGACGCTGCATGCTTCCTTCTGTCTGGATCCTTTTGTCACCAACAAGCCTTGTCCTTACCTCATCCCTCCCTGCCCACATGCAACACTGTCATGGTACCTAAACTGAGCTCTTCAGACAGTCACAAGAAGAAGAGCACACTGCTGTCATTTGATTTGGTTCTTTAAAGATTCTAGTATCTAATCTGCCTCCGTGGTTGAAGATAACACAAGGGCTCAGCCCTGTTGGGAAGCACATGTGCAAAGAGTCTTAAGTCATGCCTTGCTTCAGCTTCCTGTGCTGATGCTCCTAGGTGATACCGTCTTGGCCCTCACTGCTTGACCAAATGGGTAGATGAGTCCCTTTGCTGGACAGGTGATTGCTGCTTCCTGTCAGCAGCCAGGACAAGCATGGAGGGAAAGTGGTCTGTACAAGTAGTCATTGATTTTGTTCTTCCTGGGATGCAGCATAGACCATGGCACTACATTACCTTTCGTGAGGACTGATAACATAAAGGATATTTATATGTCAGAACTGGAAAACCTCCCTACAGGCATTTATGGACATCATCATTAATCCATAAAGAAGAACTTCTTGAATTTTTTTCTTAAATTGGAGCCCACAAGAAAAGCAGTTATGAAGATGTAAAGGACAACTGCACTGTAGCCTATAGTGCTGGATATGATTCTTCTTTAGGGTAGGAGTATGTCCAGGCAAGTGGATGGCTTAAAGACTACTGAAGCATTCCCTGAGTTTATACTTTTCACTGAGATGTGTCTGGCCCTGCCCATTGACCTCCAATTACAGTTTCTGAAGATCTGGGAAGTGTTTAGCATTCCACTGAAGAAAGTTTGGTAGCAGAGGGTTGGGACAGTAAGAATGGTATGCTAACAGTTCCTTATCCCTTTGCTTGGTGTTCCCTGGTAGCACTGAAGCAAGGCAAAAATGATCACAGGTCCCTGGTCAGGCCTCCTGGGGACAGAATGGAGGAAATACACTTGACAATAGACTGCCCATCCCAAGTTCTTCCCAGTTAGCAGGAAGGGGAGCCACAGAGGGAGAAGGCTACTATATGGTTCACTGTTGAGTGTTGACTGAAGAGAAGCTGCTACCACCTCTTAGAAGATGACATCTTTTTTCATTATTATCTGAATGAAAACAGTTCTAAAGCTCAACATCACATTGACTTCCCAGATTTCTGTTTTTAAGATGGCTCTGCTGCAAGCTACCATTCCCAATGGGAAACTCAGCTCTGAGACGATGATAAGCCATCTTTATTGCCAAAACCAGCAAGTACACAGAGTGCCGAGACAAGGCGGGACTCATGGCAATGCCTTGGCCTCCTGGAAGCGTGTCTGAGCCCTACTGTTCCCAGGGATTATGAGGATCAAGCCCTCCTGAGCTGCTACAGTTCCTGCCTGACCTCACTTTGCAGTCATCATTTGTCCTTTCTTGGCATGGATGCTGACCTCACTCATCCTTGGGGTCTGGATCCAGCATCAGGGCCTTTACTCCCCAGGATCCTCCATGCCACATGGTCACTGCTCTCCTCAGGGACCAGGACAAGGTGCTGCTGCTTGTCCACATTTTCCCTATGGGATTTGTATGAGAAAGTTTGGTCATCACGCTGTCACCCCTCCAGCTCAGGTAGGGGTCTCCAGCTGGCATACGTGGGCAAGTTCTGCTGGTTTGGCAGTTGGACCTGTTTTGGATTCTGCATTACCCCCATCCCAAAACAGCCCTACAGAAACCAGTGTTGAAGATCGAGTTGATTTTCTTGACTAGATCTGTCATTTTAAGTTCTAGTCATAGCACTTTTCAGCATATCCTTGGCATGACTGCTCCATAACTGGGGCAGCTGCATCTGTAGGGTAGTCTATAGGTACCAGGGACTATTGAACAAAGTCCTTTGATAAGCTGGGCATGGTAATCCCTGCACTTTGGGAGCTGAGGCAGGAAAATTACAGATTTGAACTCCATCTGGGAAACCTAGCAACTTAGCGAGACACTGTCTCAAAATAAAAATTAATACAAAAGGGTATGGGGATGTAGCTCAGTGCAAAGGCTCTGGATTCAATCCCCAGCACCACAAAAACTTTGGTACTGTTGTGGTTTTCTGTTCTTCCAGTTTATCCTCCCAACTCTGTTCAAAAATGTCTGTACTCTTTTTGGCCTGTCCTTTTACTTTTTTCTGTTTTGGGTTTTGTTTTTGTTTTTGTTTTTTTTTTGTTTTTTTTGTTTTTTTTTTCTTGCATTGGTACTAGCCAGTGTAGGGGGAAGGTGCAGGTTGGTAAGAGAAAGAATGTGTTATGGGGGGAGGGTCATTTTCTTATTTTGGTCAGTTCTTTTACTTATACCTTGTAGCTTAAATGTATGAAAGACCAGCTACCCTCCAGGCTTTTTAGTGTCTTTCAATACCCGGCCTTAAGTAGACACCAAGAAAGAATGTCACCATGGATCCAGAAATTTGGCAGAGACCATGCCCTGCTGCACATCTCAGGCCAGGTGAAAGGGCCTGGCATTTATAGCTGGTAATGTAAATATTTTGTACAATAAATAAATGTATGTGTAAAAGAAGAACTAAGGAGCAAATGACTGCTGCTTTCAATAAAGATTCAGGGTTTAAATTGAAGATGGTGGAGAAAAACATGTAGACATGCTTTGCTGTACAGGGTAGACTATGTAGAGCCCCAGCCTGTCCCTCAGCTTGCCCTTTGTTCCAGCCCTGCTGCCTGTCTGCTGTGTCATGCTGGGCCACCCCGCTCATTGTCCCAGATAGCCATCTAGGAGGCAAGTGCTTGCACTTGACTCCTGAAGAAGAAACTGGTCTGGCAAGAGCAGAGGATATCCATTATCAATCTTTAAAGATTAATTTGTTATTGATTTGCCACATAAGAAACTCAGTATAGAAAATTTAGAACTAAAAAACACAAGGGAAATAAGTTAACTACTACCCAGAAATAACCATTGTTAACACTTGGTATATAGCCTTTCAGTTTTCATGTAGTAACACATTTATTTCCTACCGCCACCACTTCCCACCTCCCATCCTCCTACAGGGCTTTGGGTATGACAAACCAAAAGAAACACTACCAAAAGTGTGTGGGTAGGAGTGGTATCAGTTATTTTTCTTTCTTTGATTCCCTGTACAAAAAAAAAAACCACACACACACAAAAAACAGCTCAGAGCCTGGCACTTGACAGGTGGGCGCTGTGCCACTGAACTACATTTCTGGCCCTACCAGTTCTTTTTCAACCAAAGATAATTTGGCAGAGAGAAAAGAAGATCTGTGATTTGGGCCCAGAAGGAGAAACTTAGGCTCCTTGACTTTGTTAGGGTGACAGTCATGATATCTTATACATTGGACTCCAGCCCAAAAAGACAAATCAAAATACCCTTTGCATTTTTTAAAGAGATAACAGATTGGGCTGGGGATTTAGCTCAGTGGCTCCAGCACCTGCCTCTAAAGCACATGGTCCCTGGTTTGATCCCCAGTAACCACATACCACAACACTGGGTGTGGACACTCATGCCCAGCAGCAATCAGTACCACATACCACAGTGCCAGGCGTGATGGCTCATGCCTATAATCCCAGCACTTGGGAGGCAGAGGCAGGAGGATTGCTGTGATTTTGAAACACCTGGGCTACATAGTTCAGGGCCAGTTTGAACTACAAAGCAAGACCCCGTCTCAAAAAAAAAAAAAAAAAAAGACAACAGATTATTGCCCCTACTTCTAGATTTAGTGAATTGGAATCTTAGCATGAAAACTAAACTTTTTATAATACATTCACTCAATTCCCACTTCATCAAAGTTCCTTGAATGATATATCTTGAAAAATAAATTTAACCTTTCTAACTTTATATTTTTAGATTACTTACAGTTCTATATCTTTTACATTTGCTGCTTTTGTGGCTTGATTCACTGTGAACATTAACCATTCAGTTTCATCACAGTCATTCCTGTGGTTTAAGAGGATGGTTGAATTGTTCTTGAATTTACACACTGACTACTAGCTCTGGCCTCCTGTACACTGTCATCTCTGAGCCGCTGCAGACAGCACTGTCAGACTTCTGTCCAGCCATGTTTCTCTTAGGATCACAGTACAGGAGGATCTTGCCAGTAAATGTGGAGCCCAGAGTATCTAACCATTACTTTGATTTCACCTGGACTCTTGAACAGAGCAAACCAGTTCTGCATATCCAGCAATTCTTCTATTAAATGAATAATTCTTTTTACTTAAAGGAATTTTGAGATGTAACATATACGAAAAGTATATGAGCATGT
Source organism: Petromus typicus (assembly GCA_004026965.1). Classification (NCBI taxonomy): domain Eukaryota; kingdom Metazoa; phylum Chordata; class Mammalia; order Rodentia; family Petromuridae; genus Petromus; species Petromus typicus. The sequence goes on along the minus strand of PVIR01009186.1, from coordinate 21,372 downwards.
TTAGGTTATTAGCAATAATAAGCACGTATAGTCACCAAACAAGTCAAGTAAAACGTTGCAGCCAGGTGTGGAGACACTTGCCTCCAATTTTGAGAAACTGGCAGGAAGACGGCCCCAAGTTTGAAGCCAGTTTGAACTACATAATGACACCCTGTCTCCAGAAGAAATCCATACAACATTGTAATATTGCAGAACATAATCATCCCATTCCTTACATAATGCTTATCCTGATTTATCATGATTTTATCAATGCCATTTCAAACCACCTGTTCCAAAAATTACAGGGGAAGAGAAAAAAGCCTGTGCAGTCTCATGGTAAGGTGCTAACTAAGATCTGTTTCTCCACAGTAATGATAAGATATCATGGTGGTTGTTTTAGGACTTCTGAGGTTATCTTTGCTCTGTGGGAATCTAATCCAAATTCCTGATGCTGAATCTAATTAATTATACTGTAAGACCACAAGGACACTGTTTTTATAAAGATTTTCTCTTCAGATACTCCAAACTAGATATTCCTTGCCATTTATGCCAAGTTGTGATTCTCTCTGGTCTTCACCAGGATATTCTTTTTTTGTTGTTGTTGAAATCTTTATTGGTACATTACATATACACATCATGATTGCACTCCATAATGGGGATTTGTACCAGTATAAGACACAACTTAATTTTCATTTTTTCCCATGGCCCTACCCACCCTACCACCCCCTATATACATAAAATGTGTTTCCTTTCTTTTTTGTTTCAGCAGGGTATTCTTGAGTATCATGTAAATTTAGTAGTATTGAAAATAACTCAGCACTAAATTGTCTCAAAAAATTGTAGAAAAGCCTAGTATTTCTGACTCAGAATACTAAATCTTGTGCAACTAACAGAAAGCTAAAGTTAATTGGACAACGGTTTAGTTTTGTCTTTCAGATTCCATTAAATTATGAGGGGGTGATTTCCATATCCGCTGTCAGAGTGTTGTGATGCTCTTGGTTAGCTAAGAGAAAATTATGCTTCCTGGAGTTGGGGTATGCTTTGCTCTGAATACCTCCGCCACCCCCTCGAGTCAGTTTGCTTACATTTATATAAGGATACTTTGTGTTAACCAAAGTAGAGACTTGGTTCTCTACAGTGAACTCAACGTGTGGTCCCTATAAGATTCTCTGTGAATTCCTGGGTAAGAGGTAGAAGATATGGAATAATAGCTGTTGGCTTCTTGCTACGATATCAGAGAGTAGTTTTAGCAAAGTTGTCCAGGCTGTGAGTTGTCCTTGACTTGTCAACACCAGCCAGCACCAACAGCAGCTTTTTTCTTTCCTTCTTTCTTTTTTTTAAATTTATTTTTAAATAAATTTTTTTAAAATAAATTTTTAAATAAATTTTATATTTTTAAAATTTATTATTTTGGGGCCAGGGGTATAGCTCAGTGATTCCGGCACCTGTCTTGCAAGCGCAAGGGCCTGGATTCGATCCCCGGTAACCACATAACAATACTGGGCTTGGAGACTCACCCCAGCAGCAATCAGTACCACATACCACATACCACAGTGCCGGGCTTGGTGGCTCATGCCTATAATCCCAGCACTTGGGAGGCAGAGGCAGGAGGATTGCTGTGATGTGAGTTTGAGGCTGAGCTCAGGGCCAGCCTGAACTACAAAGCAAGACCCTGTCTCAAAAAACCTAAAAAAAAAAATTATTATTTTGAGTTTTTTGAGACAGAGTCTCATTGTGTAATTCAGGCTGGCCCTGAACTCACTATGTAGCCCAGGTGTAGCAGCTCCTAAAATGAAGCAGTGACAATGAATAACTCCATGGAAAGTACAGAACCATACCATCCAATGGTCTAGTTCCCTTTGTAGTCTTCCCTCGGGGAGATGACAGTTTATTCAGGAGGAGTCCAGTCAGTGTGGTTGCTGGTTCCACTAAGGCCACCTCAGCCTTCGTAGTCTTGGACAGACTTAAGTTCACTTGGGAAAGTAGGCAAATTACTGAATGAACAAGTTCATAAGACTTTATCTTTTAGGGACAGCTTTGGAAAGAAGTCAAGCTTGGCCTGGAGGAGGGATAGGAGAGAAATTTCTTCCATAAGCCTATGCTGTTAGTCTGGTGGCCCTGCCCTGATATTAGGCACTTACTCTTATCTTGTTTGTCTCAAGGGCTCCTGAGTCTGAGCAAAGGCATCTGTCATTTGGTGCTTTGTCAAAGAAAATGTGCTTGGACATTTTTGTACTGAGTGTGCAAAAATGCCATCAAACTGTCGGAAATTATAAATTAATAAGCCTGAATATTCACGTTTTATTTTTAACTCTTCAAGTTCAACTGTGACCAAGGCAAGTTTTTTTTTTTTTTTTTTTCCCGTATCAGTTTTCTAATCTGCAAAATCAGGTTGCTAGTTCAATAAGCAATTACTATGCAGGGCCAAGGATTTAGCTCAGGGGTTCTGGCACCTGTCTTGCAAGCGCAAGGACCCGGGTTCAGTCCCCGGCTAACAACATACAATACTGGGTATGGAGACTCATGCCCAGCAGCAATCAGTACCACATACCACAATGCCGGGTGTGGTGGCTCACACCTGTAATCCTAGCACACGGGAGGCAGAGGCAGGAGGAGTGCTATAATGTGAGTTTGAGGCTGAGCTCAGGGCCAACCTGAACTACAAAGTGAGACCCTGTCTCAAAAAAAAACCTAAAAAAAAAGAAATGACTGTGCAGTTCTCTGAAAAGAGTCTTATATGTAGTATTACATTACCACATTGACTGTGGCTTTGGGCCCTAGTTATTACCATGGCAAGAGGTTTTATGGTTCTGGGGGTAGTTTAAGTTGCTTAGTGTGAATGACTGATTGGGAAATTCAGACGGGATGGTGACTCTTCCTTATTGGGTCTGGGTAGGTCAGAGAGAATGAGTATTCAAGACACCTAGTCCAAAGGCCAGAGAAGGTATTTGAGGGGCCAGCATAATGATTGACAACCTAGAACCTTCAACTGCTTAGCTCATCTGCTTACCAAATTATGATAATAGCTCCCATTTTTGAAACTATATGTTGGGAGCTTTAATATACATTATCAGTGATGTTACATGGTAGGTCTTGTTTTCATCATTTTATATAAGAAACCGTTGAGGCACTGAAAGAGTAAGTAACTGCCAGGGTTCCTTAGCTAGCAAATGGTAGAGCTGCATTTAAACATAGGCCTGTTTCATGTCAGAGCCTGAAGCACATTTCTGGTCTGTCTCTAAGCAGATTAGTTTAGACTAAGAAAGTTCAGGCACTGGGCCACCAGTGCTTACTGACTCTGCTCACATTCATTTGGTGGTTCTGTCTACGTGAACCACTTCGCATCTTGGCTTACATACTAGTCATTTGGAGACTTGGGATTGATGGGCAAAGTTCTACTCATCTAGGTTAGAGAGCTTGTAAGAGGTACAGCTGTTCATAATAGTTTTAAAATCTTTTTCATGGAGAAAGCTAATAACTTCAGTGAAGACACGTCCAGGTTTAAATGAATCTACATAATGAATACAGGACACTCTTGAGAATAGGGTTGAAAATCCATGTGTCACATGTACAGGAAATAATGAGAGTGAGGTCAGACACTGCACAATAGCTCGATGTTGATCCCGGGTAATTTAAGCCTGCATTTGAGTCTTGTCTCTATACTTTCCATGAAATAGCCCCATTTGGTAAAGGTTGAATTCCTGATAGGCATCACTGAGGAAGCAGACATTCTCAAGAATGCAAAACAAGACTGATTCTGTGGGAACTATCAACACAGTGGTGAAGGTTTCTATGTGTGTCTGACGCCTTCACTGGCCCCAACCTCCACTTTACCTGCAGTGTGGACTTGCACCTGAAGAGATCAGTCTGAACCTAAACCATTGTTTATCTGAACCTTAAACCATTTATTCAGATCTCTGAAGAGATAAACAATGTCCCCTTTCCAGAAAGCCTGCTCAGAGGTGTGGCCAAGACATTCCTTTTGTCTGCCCCTTAGCAGAGTCAGGGATATCAGAATATTTGGGAACCAGTTGGAGAGACTTTGTTGCTTTTATGCTATGTTGAAAACAAAACGATGTGGAATTGTGTAAGAGGAAGAGTATATGTGTCGTCATTTTCTCCTAGATCTAATCAACTCCCAAGTTATCACTTCACTTTCTATCCGTATACTCCCCACTCCTCCTCAATCTGGTATTTCTCTTACACCATTGGTTTGTGGCCTACTTATTCCTTATTTGTGCATCTCTGCGAGTCAGCAGGCATTTCGTGTGTGGGGAAGACTGCTCAGAATGCTGGGGGCAAATGAGAAAATTTGATCTTTGCCTCTGAGCACCTCAGACAGCCTCGTACAGGAAGTTAGACATAATCCATTTCCCTTAGTTTTCTTTCCTTGAGGTTTGGACACCCAGATATCACTACCTCGAAGTTTCATTCCTGTATGTAGGGTGGGGTCCTGTTTATGCATTTGGAGAGTCTGAATTGTATAAGAATGCTAATGATCATTTGTCTAGCTCCTTCCACAAGAGGGAAATTTCCCTGTTGACTTTCAGAGAAGAAAGAACCCTTGTAAAGATGAGCTCCAAACAAAGTGTCAAAAAAAAGCACATTCCTGGGCCGGGGATTTAGCTCAGTGGTTCCAGTGCCTGTCTTGCAAGCACAAGGACCTGGGTTCGATCCCCAGTTAACCACATACAATACTGGGTGTGGAGACTCATGCTCAGCAGCAATCAGTACCACATACCATAGTGCTGGGCGTGGTAGCTCATGCCTGTAATCTCAGCACTCGGGAGGCAGAGGCAGGAGGATTGCTGTGATATGAGTTTGAGGCTCAGCTCAGGGCCAGCCTGAACCACAAAGCGAGACCCTGTCTCAAAAAACCTTTTAAAAAAAAGCACATTTCTCTTTGTGCTATAAACAGGCTCTGTCACCCAGGTCTTAGGCAGGCTAGAAAAGGGAGCTTGGTGATCTTAGGGCCAATCTTACCTTTTACCTTCTCTCCCAGACAGAGCAGACCTGAGGAACTGACTTCACAGTGTGGGATGGGCCTGCCCCTCAGTGAAATTAAAACTTGAGTGGATGAGGAAAAGGTCGTGGATCTTCCCTAACAGCAATCAAAAGGGTGTGTACTGTGCCAGAGTTACTAGGGGATGACAGAGGGAAGACAAAAGTAATGCCATTTCCAAAGAAGCCAAAGCTATAAAGTGCATTCAACTCTGTGAGGAGCCATGAAGTTGGTTTCTGGCTGCCGTGGGTGGGAGAACAGCACTTCACTCCTGTTTCCTTCCATGTTAATCAAACCCATGGACTGGAGTCCCGGTTAGCTCCCTGTCATGTGCTGCAGCTGATGATAGTTTCCTTCTGAGGGCTCTGGGTAGATCTTCCAGTTGATTCTCTAGACTTCTGAGCTGGATCGAAGCTGAATGCTTCTTGCCTCAGACTGTTGTCAGGAAAAGCAGCCTTCTTCAAGCTCCCTTTCTCAAAGGGATTTCACCTCTGGAACCGTGTTCATTGTAATGCCAACATATTCTGAGAAAATCAAAGCAGTGAAATGAAACCTAGGTGTTCTGTGAGCCTCGTACTTGGGATCCCACTCAATGCAGACTGACACGCTGGGTCCTGGGGATCCCACTCAACACAGACTGGTGCTCTGGGTCCTGGCAGGCTGCGTGTGTAGTTCTCATACATCTGGAAGAGTGGTGGGTCAGCAGCCCCCTCTAGACTCCACAGTGGCTCTGGTTTCAGCAGTTCTGACCTATTATCCCCCAAATCTTGAAAACTTTTTTGTCTTGGCATCTAAGCCACATCTTCCAGATAGCCTCTCACAACCGGAATCAGCACAAATCTTTTTCGTTAGACCGTATCTTGAGTTTTGGCTTCAAAAATGTCACTGTGGATTAGCTATGGGAAAAGCTTCAGGCCTGACTTTTGAAGGGTAAGGGTGTGCTTAGGGGCTTGGTGCATTTGGAAAAGGGGCCCAGGATGCTGGTTGGCACAAGGACATGGAGAACTTTGCAAGCTGAGCCTGCCTCAGGACTGAGGCCCGGGGAGTCTGGCACAGGGGACAGCTGGGTATTTAACCAGGAACACTTATTCTGTGTTTTGCAGCCTTGGCAGTAGGTCAGAGCAACAGGCAGTCCTAGCAGGACCCACATCCTTCCTATTGTCTCCACCCCAGCCTCACTCACCGTCCCAAACATCTGCTTCGAATTCGGACCATTGCCTTCTTGCTTGCTTCTGTCCCAAACTCTGAGTGACAAGGGTAAGGCTGCTCTGCAGGTGCGGGGATGAGAGGAAGAGGGGGGAGTTGGGTTTTAGGTACTGCAGAAGAGGAAGAGTCTAACCTATTTTTTAAATGTGCAGAGGTATCGCCAAAATCTAGCCAGTAAGTTGTTTGACTTGTATAAAGCGAGTGACCTGAGGGAAAAAATTGAGACCAGATGGGGAAGTCTCTGGGCCATTGTTGAAGCGCTTTTCCAGGGCTTTTCAGAGTCAGTCGAAGCAAGGAGCAGTTGAGGTGCTAATGAGGCATTAAACACCTGTTTCCCATGGAGCAGCTGCACATACGCTGTGAAGCCAGGCTTCGGTGAGAGCGCTATGGGGAAGCAGCAACAGGGGCTGCCAGTCACAGTCATGGCACCCTTGTGGTCACATTTGCTGTAAATCTCAGTCCACCTTAAGTAACAGAAAACACTAAGGAAAAATATTAGGGAGCCTAAGGACATAATCTCAGAGCTTGTATAATAAGTGACTTCTAATATGTACAAACTGAGCCAGGCCTTGTTCGAAGCCCTTGGGCTATTTTAACACATTTCATTTACATCAATCTATGAGGTAAATCCAACCAGCATTCTGTTATACAGATGAGGAGACTGAAGCGCAGAGAAGTAATATGTCCAGAGTTCCATGTCCAAAGTTCCAGGCCTGAGAAGAAGTTTTGGGTCACAACCAGGTTAGACTCTGGTAAGAGAGCTGAACAAGTTCTCTTCCTCCTCCAGATTCTACAGGCTCCTGACTTCTGGTGCCTCAGGGAGCCCAGCTTCGCACCTCCCATCCTAGGATAGGGAGAGGCCTCCCGACTCCCAATTCTAACAAGCAGGAGAGGTACCTTAGGCTGTTGCCCGGCTGAAGGCCCCTGGTGGGGGATGGAAGAGTTGCTGAGGAGGGAGAGCTGGCCAAGCCCGAGGCTGCCAGGATTCCGACTTCAAAGCTGAGGGTGGGGAGCTGAGCCCGTCGCTTGGCTGGAAATCTGGGGGCCTCCGTGACACACCAGCTCACCCTGGCAGACCTTTGTCTTGCCGAGAAGCTGTATGGATAGTGACAGGACACAGGCTGCCTCCAGCTGTGACTTGGAGGGCTGTGCCAGAGTCTTCTCTCAGTGGAGGCAGCCCCTTCCTCCCACCAGAGAACAGATGTGCTGCGATGGTCCTGGTAGGGATGTGCCTTGAGAGATGCCCAGAGGTGCCCACCTGCTATGACAGACATTGAAGACAGCAGCTCTGCAACGGGCCAGGTAGGTGTCTTGGAGCACGGGTGGAGCTCAAGCAGGCCGTGGTTCCTTTGCCTATATCATGTGTTCCCGGGAATGCACATCCCCGCATGGCCTTAACCTTCAAATCCAGCTGTGGCAGAGGATGTGAGGATAAAGACAAGCATTTGTGAGGCATGCTACCACTGTGTCGGACATCTTGGGCTTCATTTTTTCCCACAGACTTTTGTTTTTTTAGACAGGGTCTTGCTTTGCAGTTCAGGCTGGCCCTGTGCTCAGCCTTGAACTCACATCACAGCAGTCCTCCTGCCTCTGCCTCCTGAGTGCTGGGATTACAGGCATGAGCCACCATGCCCGGCACTGTGGTATGTGGTACTGGTTGCTGCTGGGCATGAGTCTCCATGCCCAGTATTGTATGTGGTTTCCAAGGATCGAACCCGGGTCCTTGTGCTTGCAAGACAGGTGCTGGAACCACTGAGCTAAATCCCTGGCCCATTAAGCTTCATTTTTTAAAGTGGGCATTATTTCTATTCTGTTATTTTTTTTTCAGTGCGAGGGATTGAAACCAGGGCCTCATGCATATGAGGCAAAGGCTACAGCACTGAGCTACATTCCTGTTCTCACTTTTATTACTGTTAACAACGGTAAACCAGTATCCACAGCTGTCTTAGGCTCTGGTGTAGATATGAATGTGGGACATGAGAATTAAATCTTGAACTTACTACTTGGCCAGTTGTATACTTTTGCATAAGTTTCTCAGACTCTCTTAAAACTATTGATTCTAACTTGGACAACAGAGGGAACATTGTCCTTGCAGTACCTTGCAGCAGGAAGGTGAGGCTCAAATGAGATGGAGGGTGTGCTGGCATGCCCTCTCTCACTTCAACTGGTTCACCTTGGCCCTAGCCATCCTGGGTAGAATTAAATCTGCTTTTCTTTTCGACAAACATGGAATATTTTTGAGAAAGAAACTTTGGTTTAAAAGTGGGGAGGGCAGACAAACAAGGGCACTGCAGAAGACCAGGAGCCCTTGGGCTTATGGGAAACAGATGCCTTCTGCTATTAAGTCCAGCGTCAGAGGCCGAACTCACTGTCAGCCATGACCATGGTCAGCATTTCCTGTCTCTCTTCAGCCTTGTCTGGTGATGTATTCGGGGTTGCATAACACCAGGGAAAAGAAGAACCCAAATAAGATTGAGCTTCATTCTTCCTTACACATATACATGTGCCAAAAACTCACAGACTTTATAACATCAAGCATCTGAAGCTCACCACAAGTCTATTTCCTGAGAAGCAGACAAACTTTCCACTGAGAGCACAAGGACCCGGGTTCGATCCTCGGTAACCACGTACCATACTTGGTGTGAAGACTCACCCCAGCAGCAATCAGTACCACATATCACAGTGCCGGGCATGGTGGCTCACACCTGTAATCCCAGCACTCGGGAGGCAGAGGCAGGAGGATTGCTGTGATGTGAGTTTGAGGCTGAGCTCAGGGCCAGCCTGAACTACAAAGCGAGACCCTGTCTCAAAAAAAACCTAAAAAAAAAAAAACAAAAAAACCACAACTTTCCACTGAGAACTCCTCACAAGCTCCTTCTGAGGTTATTTTTTTGAGATCATATGTTTGGGGTTCTTTCTCTTTTTTATTAGTACATAATTAACACGTAGGAAAATTTGTATATGTACTTAACACAATTCAATTCTTGTTTTTGTTCATCTCCCTTCCCATTCCTCCCAGCTCTCTCCAAATCTTGTTCTTCTATTTGCAGAAGCTCTAAGCTTATAATATTTGCAAAGGTAAGGATTTTAAGAAACTTTAGCGGGTCTCCACCCTGAATCCTACTCTGACACATCTCCCTTTATGTCAGGTAGTGACTGTGGTGTTTGGGAATGTGAATTTGAATTTGAATCAGATGTATATTCAGTTGGTCAGTTGGGCCTGCTATGTGGTTAGGCTGGGAAAATATTCAGTGAGGTTATATGCAGGGTGTTTATACCCTGGGCCACACTTTCCTGTTAGCCATCCTAACTAGAGAGGGCTTCCAGGAATATTTCCATCATCCGCTCTTCCAGTTCACCTGACACGATGACAAGCACAGGGTCAGCAGCAACTCTCGTATCCAGCACTGGAGGTCTGAGGATGTGAGGAGAGAAAAAGGCCTGAAGTGTCTGTATGGAGCAGAAGCTAGTCTGTGGAAGTCTCCAAACATCAGATGGTCAAAGCATATTGAGGTTTTGGGCTGCCCTGAGCTTCTGTAATCCTGGGAGCTCTCTTTAAGGAAAACAATATGTAATTAGCTATAAAGGAAAACATTTATTTGGAATAAGGAAAAACTCACAAGAAAGCACAATATTTAAAAAGCCAGCGAATAACCATAAACATCTCAAGGTCTATAAAAATAATCTAGGCCAGTGTCTGGATCTGGCCACATCAGCTGCTTATCTCTTCCCCTGGTAGGTCTCCAGTTTCCCTCTGATGGGATATGGGAGAGGGGCATTAAGGAGTTCAATGCAGGGTTACTATTGGTGCTTCCGGGAATAGAGTTGAAAACCATCAAATGGAAATTTTACACTTTCTTTTGGGGTTTTGTGCAGGTCCCTAGAGGGAGGGTGACAGTCCTGAGGGCAGCAGCTCCGACAGTTTCTGAACCGAGAGAGCTGAGATCAACGTGCAGAAGACGGCCCCATCCTCGTCCTCCCCGTGGTCAAACACAGCCTCGCCGTGTTCAGATACAGGCAGTGCTGACTTCCTCAGTTAGAAGGCCTTTGGGTTGTAACTGATTCTTCAGAAACTTAGGAGGACTTGGCTTGGCCAGAGGGCAGCTCTGCAGGAAGACAGGGTCACACAGCTTAGGAGTCACCTCCTGATGTTTACTTGGCATTTCCCAGTCTTAAATTCTGTTCCCCAGAAACAGAACGGCAGCATAGGTTTGTGTGAAAATGGTGATTTCTGAGGAATCTTCCCAGGACTGGGGGAAGGGAACTAGGAAAAGGAGGCCACGGGAGAGCACAGTGTGAAGCAAGAGGCAATAAGTGGCTCCGTCTGCACGGTGCTCAAGAGAGGGCGCCGGAGTCATTGGCCACTGAGGTCTCAGGGAAGTACCCTCCCAGGAACTTGCAAAGCAGGTGCCAACAGCCCAAGCCAGTCCACAACAAAGAGCCACCCATTGGGAGTGAAATGATAGGGAAAAAGGATAGCGAAACCAAGGACAGGAGGGCAGAACAGGACAGTCTCTGCTGTCCCCAAGCCCTGTTTGCTGCTAACTGCTTTAGCTGTGTGGTCCTCATCAGTGGTGTGTGATTGCTACTAATTACCATGTGTTAGCAATCTCACTAAATTCTCACAATGGCCCTAGGATCACCCCCCACTCAGTCTTGCGTAAAGAAATGGATGCTGAGAGACAGCAGCTGCTACTGGCCACCAAGGTCCCTCCCAGCCACCAGGTGCTTTCCTAGGTCTCCCTGACTATGACTAGGTCTCAGTAGCCTGCTCATCTCCTTTGTGAGCACAGGTGCCCTGTCTGGTTTGCTCACCCGTATGGCCCAGTGTCAGATGCATGCATAATGGATGCTGCTCAATACGAGGGATTCCAGAGCCCAAGGTGTAGGCAGCACACTAAGAACCCAACCTTACACGGTGGTGCAGCCCTCTGAGTGTGGTGCAGGGCTGGGCCTGTGATCCTGGGGTGAAGGCTGGCTGGAGGGGGGGACAGTCCCTGAGCAGTAGCCCATAGAGTACCAGGGAGAGGGGGACTCAAGAGCCTCGTTCCAATCCATTTGCAAAAGCCTGAGTGAAATGGTCCTCTAAATTATTTTTATTCTAGCAGTGAATGGCAACATCCTATTTGTGTGTGTACAGGAGGGCAACTGATTTTCAGGGTGTCCCTCAGCTTCCCCACACAAGTTCTGGAGCATTCACAGTCTGTGTGAGTTTAAATCAGCTTATGATATGGCTCATGGCCTCTGGAATGTGCCACAAATGGTCCCAAGGGCCTGACTAAGAAATCGCGCTCAGACGACTGAACGACCCATAGAAAAAAATAAGACAACTGGACGTGAAGCCCATATCAATTGGGTAAAGTATTTAGACTGTACACAAGCCAAAGGAAACGCACGTTTGCCTGTGGGGGCTGGCTGGGGCCTTGTAGGGGCTGGAAATGAAGCCCTGCTCAGCTCTTCTGGAGAGAAGGGTAGACACAAAACGTGTTCTGTCCTGTCCTGCCTGTCCTTACCTGAGCCTGTCCCTTGGGGGAAATAGTGACAACAAACAGTGTCCAGCTGCGCTGCCTCTCCGTGCTGCTGGTGAGGGAGGCCTGGGTACAAGCCAGGAGCGGAGAACAGTGCCACACTGAAGGGGACGTATAGCTGGAGAGGGCTAGGGAGAGCCTGACTCTTGCAGGCTCGGGAGCTCTAGGCTGCTTGCCACCTGCCATTCCCAGCACAGACTAAATATCTAGCCCTGCGGGTAAGTGAGAAATTCTTGGCCTTCACCGGCAAGGCCTCTCTGGCTCAAACAGCCTCCCTTCACGGAACCCAGGCTGCTGTCTACCCTTGGCCTGTTCTTCCTGTTCCTCACCCCGGGAGTTCATGCTGATTGGCGGACTTATCCAAGCATGGAGGGTAGGGGCACTGGCCTTGGGAAACAGCCAGGAGGAGGGAAGGAGGGAGGGAGAGAGGCAGAGAGCAGGGACAGACGTGGGGTCAGAGAATGTCTGAGAGTGAGAGACAGTAAGACGGGCAGTGACATGAAGACAAAGAGACAGAAAGAGAGAGGGAGAAAGACAGGCGAGGCAGGGACAGCGGACATACCCTGTAAGAATAAAGAGAAGGAATGCTCCGCCCTGAGAGGCAGGGGGAGGGTGAGAAGGGGGCGGTGGGCAGCTGTGTGCACGGGGCTCCCAGCTGGGCCCCATGACGTCCCGCACAGCCCTGCCCATCAGCCTTCTGCAGCACAACGCTTGTGTTCTCCAAGGTGGGCCCTCGGCACTGGAGCAGGGGCTTTAACCACCGCACATCTGCTCCCCAGCTGCGACTTCATTTAGTGGATTTGCATCTCCAGGCTTTCCTGCCAGCGTCACAATCCACTGCAAACAAAACGTGGCTTTTCCTTGTAGCTGCAAACCTTTGCAGTCATCCGAAGCTCTCCTGACAAGAGAGTTGCCTGAGGCTCCGCAGCTCCGGTGTGGAACTGGGGAGGAGAGCCAGGGGCAGACAGGGAAGGAAGGAGGGGCGAGGAGAGGAAGAGTGTGTGTGTTTTGGGGGGAAGACAGATATACAAACTCTAGCCCTGAGCTGTGGAGGACTCGGAATCCTTCAACTTCTCCTGACCTTCCAGGTCCTGCCTCAGAAGCTACATCTGGTGCACAGGTGTCGTGGCCACTTTGGCCTTCCTGGATCTGGGAAGTGGGTCACCAAGGAGAACACATAGCTGCCAAGACTGGCCCACAGAGCAAGACGCACAGTGTCCATGACAAATGACACTTCTGGTAAAATTTAAGTTTCAGGGTCGGGGAGTTAGCTCAGTGGTTCCAGCGCCGGTCTTGCAAGCGCAAGGGCCCGGGTTCGATTCCCCGGTAACCACATAACAATACTGGGTGTGGAGACCCACACCTAGCAGCAACCAGTACCACATACAACAGTGCCGGGCGTGGTGGCTCACGCCTATAATCCCAGCACTCGGGAGGCAGAGGCAGGAGGATTGTGATGTGAGTTGGAGGCTGAGCTCAGGGCCAGCCTGAACCACAAAGCGAGACCCTGTCTCAAAAAACCTAAAAAAAAAAAAAAAAAAATTTAAGTTTCAAAAAGCTAATAATCTATAGGAGAAACTTAGAGTCAACCTCATTTTTTTTTTTTTAATGGAAACTCAAGGCTGAGACACCCGGGATGTCTGTCTCCCCACTACCACTCTGCATGGTAACTGCCCCATCCACCCCGACCTGTCTTCTTTCTCTGTTCTTCCTCTCCCTGGGTTTCTTGACCTTCCAACCACTCCACCCTGTCCTGTTCATTTCTTCACTCACTCGTTCCATTTTTCATTGACTAACCACTCTTGTCTTTATCAGGTACTGTGCTAGCCTCAAACTCTAAAGAGGTTAGTCATACAATGGGAGGAGTTAGAGAACAGGAATGTCCTGAGTCAATGTGGAATGAAGGTAGATTAGACACTAATTCACTAAAGAAGGTAGCAATCTTCCAAAGGAAAGAGAGTTTGGTCTCCCTGGACTGCACATAGGAAATGGAGGTGGGAGATCCACAGCTGCCTAAGCCTGGAGGCCTAGGACAGCACCAGAAACAGGAGTAGGCAACTCAAGGGAGACTTTCTAGGGTAGGATCCTCTCTATGTTTCTGGGTGTTGGGGTGACGTTCTTGCCCTGGCCATCTGAGGCCACCTGAAGAAGAGGAGTGAAGGCCACCAGAGGCTGGGCTGAGGGCTGCGGATTCCAGTACACTGGTCTGGGAAGAAGTGGCTGAGGCAGGAGAGTTTGGGAGTGGAGCATGTGAGTAGAAGAGGTTCTGCCCCAACTTTCCTTGGCTCCAATGATTTCCTGAGGAGGAAATTCACAATGGGAAAGCTAGAGGAGGGAAGGGTGTGTGTGTGGTGTGTACGGGAGGGCAAGGCATGAAACAGCAACGGCACTCAGGTGTCCTGCACATGTGGCAGATTTCCAAAGGGTTAAACTAAGCTGAGGGCTCTTTCAGATTTGGGGGGTGTTTATAACTGACAAGTCCAGCACAGGTTGGACACCAGCCCATTCTTGATTCAGGGTTTGAACTGTCGGCTTCAACTTAGTAATGTCCCGGACCCCTCCCCTCTCCACACAGCTCTCAGCTCACATGGTTTGCACTCTGGAGCACTTCAGGAGTGGAAGTCTCACTCATGCTGATTGGCTCAAGTCTTACCGGTGCCAACTGGGTCGTGTGTTTTTGACTGAACCAATCACTGTGGCTTGTATCACAAAAATTGTGGGCAGTTCTCCAGAAGATAATGGATATGTCTGCCAGGGAAACTTGAATGGTTTTCTGGATGACAGAAATGTTGCCATTCCTATCCCCTAACTATTTATTATCTTAGAAATCATTACAGTCTTTTGTAGGGTGAGACTATTTTTATTCCAGGAGGATCTACATTTTATGAGACCAGTTCACTGCTAAGAACCCAGGGTTCACAACGGTGCATGCAAAAGTAGATGCTTATGAAAGTTGTTTGCTGAATGAATTCAAGAAGATTAGCTAATTGCTGGAAATCCTAGGCTCCTAGGATCCTATTGAATATTTACACATACCTATGGATTATTCAAAGAAATTCACCCACTTAAAACTCAGACAGCATACAGTTCCTTGGCAAGTACTCTTATCACCCACATCCTACTGATAGAAAACTGAGGTCACAGGGAGGTTACATAGCACATAGTTGGAGGGATTCAGACCAAGGCCTCTGGCTCCAACACATGTTCCTTCTCTTTATTTTGCTTTTTTGAAACAGAGTCTTCTTGTTGCCTAGGCTGATTTTGAGCTCCTAAATTCAAACGATCCCCTTACCTCAACCTTCCAAATGTTGGGATTATAGGTGCAATTTATCACTCCCAAGGACTCTCAGGTTGGCAGGTGTGGGAAGATCACCAGGGGAGCTTTCAAGGTGAGCCAGTTTTCCAGCCTTTATCTCCTACAGGTACACTCTGCTTTGTCTTCAGGTTAGAAGTTTCTGTAGCCTTCCTTCCTTGATGCTCCCAGCACAGTGAAGGTGAATGATTCAGTAATTCCCATCAGCCAGGGACACAGTTCCGTACTATCTTTCTTCTCATGATGGACTTGGACCACTGGATTAACTTGTCTTCGAGCCTGTTAAACTTTTCTGTATCTGGCACTGTCATTTTACATAACCCACCATGGCCCTGTGGCTCTGGGTCCTATGATGAGGCCAAAAGACTCCAGGTGTTGGGACTTTCGTAAAGAAGCACAAGTATGGGGACAGGAAAGGGGAGAGAGGAAGAAAAAGCAAACAGATATCAACTCCCACAGGCAGTGGGATAGGATTAAAGCTCTACTACAGTCTGGAGTAAATGTTGTAAGACGTTCAAATGCCTGTGTGCAGAACTGAGTAGAATCTGACCCAAGAGTCAAGACAGCGAAGGGGACAGACACACTGTGAAGACAGAGAGGCCAAGTCTTTTAAGCCCGTCTCAGTCACTCACCAGATTTCTGTAGGCTCACCTGAAGGGTCAGTGTTTTTAGGACAACTTGTACTCAGGTTCCCAAGATGTAATCCAGTCAACCATTACCATGATCCACGCATCTGAGGTATTATCTAAAGCAAAGCTAGTGAGGAGCTACTAATGTATTTCCCAGCTAGATGAACCACACACAGTAATTTGTAAGTTGACTAAAGGCAAGTGAGGCTAGAGAGCCTATTTAGGCTTTTTACCTCGGTTTCTCATTTCACACAAACATTCTGCGTTTGTGGCTTTATCAGTGTCTCTTCATGGATCTACTGAAATGTGCCATGCTACAAAGGGTAATAATTTATTGCACCCAAAGGCTTATTTTGCATCCCCACCCCACCTTTGGTGCCACAATGGTGATCTCTGACTGTCTAGGGACTTTCAGAATGGAGAGACCCTGCAGACACAAGCTTAACCAAATAACCGAAATTAATATCACCAGTAATAGGACATGTTGACATCATGGACTCCTTGAGATGATGCTGAGAAGGGTGCAGCACCCCTACTCTGCTGTTCTTTTTTGAGACAGGGTCTCACTTTGTAGCTCAGCCTCCAACTCGTATCACAGTAATCCTCCTGCCTCTGCCTCCCGAGTGCTGGGATTACAGGCATGAGCCACCACGCCCGGCACTGTGGTATGTGGTACTGATTGCGGCTAGGTGTGAGTCTCCATGCCCAGTGTGGTATGTGGTTACTGGGGAATCAAACCTGGGCCCTTGTGCTTGCAAGACAGGCACTGGAACCACTGACCTAAATCCCCAGCCCTACTCTGCTGTTCTTATGGGAAATGCATCACCTCAGTTTAATCCCGAGAGGACAGCAGGAACATCCCAGATGAGACTACAAATGACTGAGTACTCATCAGAAGAGTCAAGGTCATGAAAGACAAGGACAGAGTGCAACTGTCACAGTTAAGCGGACTCTAAAGAGACTCAGCAGCCACAAGGCATCTGGAGTGGAAAAAGAACAAGGGGGAATGCAGATGAAATTTGAAAAGGGGTCTGTAGTTAATAATTTAATGACTGCGTTAGTTACCCATCTTAATCTGGTAGTTGTACTATAGTTGTGTAAGTTGGTAATATTAAGGAGGGGCTGGGAAAAGGTATAGGTGAATGCTCTGTACTCTCCTTGGAACTTTTCTCTGAGTCTGCAATTATTTCCAAATAGAAAGTTAAACCATGTGCTTCTGGAGGAACTGCTTCCTGGTAAACACCAGAGACACAGGAGCTGAACGATGCAAAGGTAGCTCTGAGAGGGGTAGATCCTGCTTTTACGTACCGTAGTAAACTTTAATACGTATCCAGATTGCCGAGAATCCTGTTAACATACAGACTGACCTGGTGTCTGTGGTGGTGTCAGACTCAGCTTGTCTAACTAGCTGAAAGCTGATGTTGATGCTTCTATCGTGGAGACCATGCTTTGAGTAACAGTGGCAGGAAGGATAGCCGGTCACGCACACACGTGGCCACCATAAAAGCCAACTGGGCAGGGAGACCTGAGAGCACAGGCTAGTGAGTTCTCAAGATGAGGCCTGGCGAAGGTTGGCTGAACCTCTAAGTGACATGTGACCCACGCCAAGGGTGTCTTTGTGGACCCTCCCAGTCATGTGTCGGCCCTAACGTTTATGGCTTATGAGCAGCTGAAGCTTCTGCCACAGACTGGCAGGTCCACAGGCCTCGGGTCCATTGCCACTGTGTACCGGAGAGCTTCCTTGAACCAACTCTGTGGTGAGTGCAGAACCGAAGGGTCAACTCACAGGGCCTCTCAGGAGATCCAATGCTGTCCTTCTGCATCATACTGATGCTGAGACCCTGTGCACATCCCATAGCTCCTGTGAGTACTTCCGGGAGTAGCAAAGTTAGTCAACGACACTCTTCAAATGGAGAAGCAAGCCCTCATTACAGGGATAAGAAATCTTCTGAGATCCCATCTTTGAGTCCCAAGAAACTTCAGGAGTCTTCTTTCAGTGTCATATGCATCTCTCTTTTGTTCTTTTCTCTTCTTGTTCCTCATCCAGAGAGCAGTAGGCCCTTTCCTTCCAGAAAGCTTGTCCAAACTGCCCCAGCACACAGGGCCATCTTCCTCCCATGGCCTTTTGTATTTTCATCACAGGAGACAGAACATGGCAAAGTGCGGCAATGTAGGTCTTGGACTTATCTGTCTGGGCTCAAATTCCAGTCCTGCCACTTTGGAATTGTGCATCCTTGTGAAAATTATGGTATCTTTTCAGGCCTTCAGTTCCTTTTCTGAGAAAGGGACATAATAAAAATAATTCCTATCTCATTGCATTATGTTGATTTATAAAGACCATGCACATCAATTGCATGAACTAAAGCTGGCGTGTAGTAGCAGCTCCATAAGTATTTTTATGTCCCAGGCACTGATTAAGGGATTCACACACATCTCTGAGCGTCAGGAACCATCAGCCTAACAGTTAACGAACAAAATATTGTGGAAATTATAACAAGCCATGAGAGTAATTCAAGGTGAAGGACAAGGGCAAATGTACTGATTTTAAGGTTCTTGTTTGTGTTTTATTTTGGCCGCATCTGTAGAACCAGAAGACACACGGGGAGGTACAGATTTTCCTGGGCTTTTGGACTTGTCCAGGAGGAAATCACCCTGATATCTTCTGAGTGAAATTTACAAATCCACTCGACAGAGCAGGGGAGATGACCAGAAACCCTTCCACTTAGGTCCCGGGTGGCTGACTCCAGTCCCTTCGGCAGACTGCCATGTAGGCGCTGGAACAAGAAGCTGTCGCTGGTTGTCACCATGTTCGTTATGTAGATGGTTAAAAAGAAAAGTAAGTTTGGTTCCTGACTCTGTTTCTAGGAAGCTCTTTCTGAGCATCTGCTCCTTTATTTGTGAAATAAGGATAAGAATCTTTGTCTCATTAAAACCTTTGGGAATTAAATAAAATAACATATATTAAGACTATGGCATAGGGCTTGATACTTGCACAACCAATAACCATCATCATTTTCATTATTTAAGACATGAATATTGCCAGCCAGATTCTTTCTTCTTTTCCTTTTCCTTTTTTTTTTTGACACAGGGTCTGGCTATATATATAGTTCAGGTTGGCTTGAACTCACTATGTGGCCCAGGCTGGGCTCAAACTTGAAGTGATCCTTCTGCCTCAGCCTGCTGAGTGCTGGGATTACAGACATATGCCACTACACTCAGCTCCTTTGCCAGATTCTGGGCTTCTTATGTTTTTATTTTATTCTGTTTCCTTCTAAGTATCTTTTTAAAAGTTTTGACTGTGTCTTGACTGAATTTGGGGAAAATGAATGTGTCCATCCCTAGTACAGTGAATGACAACATCCGTTTGGGTGCAGCCACCGCAATGCCAGTTGGAAATCTGGGGACACTGAAGCAGAGGATCAAGAGAAATTGAGAAGTGGATTAGTTAGGATGATAGGGGGCAATTCTGAATTAATTCTTTTTTTCACATAGGAGTATTCACTTATGATCTTGCCTTCACAGTAAATTATAGGCCCTTGGGTCTCCATCTGTAAAACAGGAATCATCAATCTGTCAACTTCATACAGTCATTAAGGGGATTAAATGAGATAATGCACTTGGCACTGGAGCCTGGCAAATAGTGCGTGATGAACAAATGTCAACTATTTTATGGTGTCTGTGATGCTGCAAAAGGCTGGGCACACAGTAAGCACCCCCGAGCCCTAGGTGACACCCCCAGAGCCGTTCTCCCCTCTCATTCCCTGTAGATCCCCCGAGCTCAGCCTTACTGTGTCGACTCAGTCAACAAGTGCTGTGGAAAGCAGCTGATGCTTTCTGTTTGAGGACTCTGGGCTGTTTCTGGCCCTTCGAAGCAACGTAAAGGGGGCCGGGCTGCAGCCACGATTAATGAGGAAAACAGCAGTTAAGTGGCTGCCAGAGTGCTGCGGAGCACGGGACACCAGCCACCCTCCGGAGAGGCTGTCTGCCCAGGCTCTTGGCTGGAGCACCTTGTGAAAATGACTTCCTCTCTCCTTTTTCTTTCTAACAGAGAATGTCTTTCTCAACCATAAAGCCTCATCATCCACTATTTAGCTCAGCCTGTAACTTGGAAATAGGGTTTGGAACTTTGGAAATACTCCCATTCATCAAGCACCCCATTTGGAAAATTCAACTGTCCCTCAATATTTCCCCATTTCCCCTTCCCCTCTCCTTTTCCCCATTAGAAGTATGGAAAATTGAATAAATTACGATCTTTACTTTCACTTTTTTCATGTGATTTTTTTCCTACACCTCTAAGAAGCATAGCTCTCTGTCTGTGCAAGCAATTGGTTCTAGGGTCCCCTCCCTCCACACACACACACACACACACACACACACACACACACACACACATCAAAACCCAGGTAACCCAAGTCCCTTGTATCAGATATGGCAGAATATTTTCTTATAACATATGCACATCTCCCTGTATGCTTTAAATCATATCTAGATTACTTATGATACTTAATACAATGTAAATGTTATGTGAATACCTGTTCTATGGTATTATTTCATGAATAATAACAAGGAGAAAAGGTCTGACTATGTCCAGTGCAGATGCAATTTAAAAATATTTTTTCCATCTGTGTTGGTTGAACCTGAGGATCCAAAGGACCCATTCTAGTTCTCATCCATCCCATTTTTACGGGTGGAAGCAGAGCCTCAGAGACTGAGATCTTGGCTGGTGAGCACCCTAGCTGCTAAGGGGTGACTTGTCAAGCCTTCTGCATGGTCTCCCTTTGCTATACCTGCTTTTGCCTGGGGGAGGATGGCAGGTGTTGGGCAGAAGGGGAAGATGGGAAGAAAGCAGGCCGCACTTACAGTTGTGCCTGGGGCCCAGTTGGCCTGATAAAAACACCTTCCAGAACCCAAGAGTCTTCAGCTCCCTTTGATCTGGCAATTGCCGTGGTGTCTTCCTTAATCTCTGAAACCCTTCTACCAGCCTGACCTGCTTGGCCTTTGACCCCTTGCCTGCTGCCAAGGGCCCTGCAATGCCCATGCTGCCTGTCCCCTTCTGGACTCTCTGCGCCTGTGGTCTCCAAGCTGGTGGCTGCCTTTGGCTTCTGCCCCAGGAGCTGCAGACAGGCGAATAGGGGCTCTCCAGAGAGACCAGAGCCTGGGGGTTAGTTAGATGAGGACCAGCTGGCTGCTGAAGGAAGATTCTAGCCTCTTGTTAAGGCAGACGGAGCCTCGGCTTAAACTCCTTCCTTGCCAGTTCTTTTCCCACTGCTAGCTTTGGTCTTCTGCTTCCTGGGTTTGAGCTTCTGGATATATTCCAGGCTCTTCCCCACACCCTTCACCCTTGAGCTCCCATTTTGAAGTCCAGCTGGGTGCTGTGCTCTCTGGCCTGGCTGCCTTGATAGCTGCTCTTGCTGCTAGGCAGTAGCTGTAGATATCAGGAGGCGCCGCTGTCCCCCAGGGCTTGGGAAAATCCCCTCCACTTGATCCTGACCTCTGGGTGGTGAGGAATGTCGAGGCAGGAGCTTGAATGGGGTCTGCTGCTCTGGCAGGCAGTCTGCCCAGGCCTCCGAAACAGCAATGGGGACAGGCCAAAGGATCAGGGACTTTCCTGGCACAGGGAGAAAGACAGCCCCCAGGGGCAGACAAGGGGTAACAGCTCGTCCTTGAGGTCCATCCCTTGGGCCAGAGCCCTGCCTATTAGCCCCTGTCTGCTCC
>PVIR01009185.1:0-54085 GCA_004026965.1 Petromus typicus | reverse complement strand
GTGGGTAGGGCTATGGGAAAAAATGAGAATTAAGTTGTGTCTTATACTGGTACAAATCCCCATTATGGAGTGCAATCATGATGTGTATATTTAATGTACCAATAAAGATTAAAAAAAAATTTGCAAAGCCCTGAATATATATGTTATATCTCAATAAAAAATATTGTAAGAGTTAGACCACATTGCTAATCTTTATAAGCATATTTTTGTTAAAGGAAATTCTAATGAACAAAAATATATACATTTATATTATAAGAAACAGAAAAAAATATGGATTAAGTATGACATGCATTATATGATTCATGAGCTTCATTTCATATAGATGAAAGTTTGACTATTATTGTTATAAAGAAAAATAATAAAAACTTTCAGGAAATGTATAAATGTATAATATTTCAAATTTTTATTAAAGAGTGACAGAACTGCCAATAAATCAAGAAACACTATCAGAGTTAGAACAATCTTGGATAAGTTAATAAATAACACTAACATATTATATCAATTTTTATTTATACTAATAAATATAAAAATAAGAAAACACAGCTAGGTGAAGGTGACTGTTGCCCTGAGGAAGGCTGACAAAATCTGTGCTTTTAGGCCACATCCCTAAAGTTAAAGAAGCTCATCAAAATGGCTGCAATATATATAAGGATATAGATATGAATACACCTAATAAAGTAATCTGGGCTAGGTAAGAAGAAACTCCAGCTCTTTCTTATCCATGTTGAGGAAAATGCCTCAAATTATCCCAAAAATCAAAAACAAAATTTTATCTCTCTGTCTATCTATCTATCTATCATCTATCTACCTATCTGTAGATATATATGAATGAATAGAAACATGTTTAAACATGTTTATTCAGTACAAAATGTTTTTAATGAGATACCTCATAAAAAAAGAGATAGCAAAGAGATGTATATTTCTTTATTTGATTTTTTGTTTTGTTTTGTTTTTAGCAGTACAAAAGATCAAACTTGGGCCCCTGTGCTTACAAAGCAGACATAGTACAATTGAGCTAAATCCCAGCTCAGGAGATATTTCTGTTAATAGTATTTAAGATAAAACTCAATCTTGATCAAAGTCAGAATGCAAAAGATTATTTTCCATGGTTTTAGTCTATGGACAATGGTATCCTACAGCGAAAGTCTAGAAACATTGCTGCCTATTGAATTATTATTTTTCTCAAGATTCCATTTAAAAATATTATGAGTAGAAAAAAATAATATATGGAATCGGAAGTGTTTTTCTCTTTTGTTATATTTTCTAAACTCACATTTGAAGTCTTATGGAAAGTGCCAACTTAGCCTTAAAACTTCAAGATAAATATATGAACAAATAAAAGTTTAATCAGTCATTTCTTCAACATTTAAGCTTAATATACACAAACAAGTAAAGCTTGAATTGTGAATCTAGCTTATCGTGAAAATTTTGTTGAATTTTTCAGTTAGTATTCTCTCAAGTCAAAATGTTTTGATTCTAGACTAACCAATAACCAATGTTACAGTCATGAAAACCTCACTGAAATCACACCTTCTCAAGAAGGGAGGCTTTAATCCACTCAGGTAGATTTTGAGGACTTTGAGCTGGTAAAGTTATTGAGTCAAGAACAGAAGCAAGCCAACTTGCCTCGGCAATATTATCCTGCAGATCCAGTAGTGATCAAGTTGATGTTCCCATTATATAACCTTCAGCATGAATTATTGACATCTAAAGCTACTGCCTGGCTTTTGGATTACATTATACAGAGCCAGGCTTTGACTTTACAAACCCTTGATCTGGGCTCATTTTCAGAATTGCTTGTAAGATACTCTAAACACATTTATTAAAATATACAAAGAGAAAATCTAATTCTATGCTGTTTATATTTATCAACTTCTTTTTATGATTACAACCAAAGCTGACAAGCTACTACTTTAATCAATGAAAATCCAGCCAGCTATGTAAATCAAAGAGAAATAACTTGTCTTTTAATAATCAATACTATGTATCAGTTATGTCTAGTGGCTAATATATTCATAACAATCACATTAAAATTAACATCAAAATATAAGAAAACGATGTGTCCAAGGGCTCCTTTGAAAAACTTCACCAACAAAAATGACCAGATAAGATAGAATATACTCAGTGCATGGTAAGTTCATTGTTTTAGAACTTTTAAAATTTGCTTCAGTATGGAAGAGCTGACTATTCAGCTTCATAAATCATAAATCCTTCCTAAAGCCTCAGCTTATTATATTTAGATTTAGAGAATTTAAAAAAAAAATCTTTGACTCGGTCTTTGGTCTGATCAAATATTGTATGCTTCTGAAGATCCCAGTACGATCAGAGAAATTTAATGGAATTACATCAAAATTGCATTTATCATTTTATTGCCTCAAGAAAATCACAACCTGATACTTAATTCACTTGCTTTTGGAAGGAAATAGGATACTACTTATAAACAACATAAACTAATAAATATGCTTCAGAAGACAAGAGTGTCTTAATTAAAACCAGTATATTTAAAACAAAGGAGAAAAATGAATTTATAAATGCTTTGTATAGATTCTAGACATCCCTACAGACACAAAGTATTCTAAAGATTATTTTCCTAATCACAAATTAAGTACGCAACGGTTTTTAATTCAAGCTTTCTTCATTTGTATTTATAGAAAAATCTTTACACTAAAGTGAATAAATTTCCCTAAAATAATGAAAGGCTATAATATTACAAATATAATCCACAGGAGCACGCTTTGCCCTTTCTGTGAATAAACACAGCTCTGATTTTCACCAAAGCCTCCTCTAGGAATATTTTCTGCATGATGTCCAGTGTGATGTCCACCAGGGAGATCTGTGTTTTGCTTCTAGCATTTTGGCCAACAGAAAATAAATACAAAATCCAGTAGAAGCCTTCCCAGAGCATAATCAATCTTCATTCTCTCTTTATATGTCATTATCAATAAAGCCCCCCATTTTTCTTTGGTCGCTTTTCCTATACCCTAGGTTTTTCCATGAGAAATTAAAAAAAAACTCTCCGGGCTGAAAATGTTCATCATTTATTCCAGCATCCAGGATGAACACTGGTAGTCAAGCCAAAGGCAATAAGTCACTAACAGTAGGAAAGTAGAGAATAAAGAACAGATTGATGAATGTAAGTACTTTGATGCACATGTTTGGATTTTATAGCACTAAATTTTCTGTATCCTGCTAGAAAATAGTTTATTAGAAAGACATAGGACATGGCCATCAGGTATGGCAAAACTTTCTGCTAATTTTCCTGGTGGTCTCATCAGGAAGTTGGCATGGACAGAGGCAGAAAATAATGCTTACCTTATATTGCCCACAGAACAGAATTTGCAGACAGATCAAAAACCAGTGCCAGTTCTTAAAGCAGAAATATGCTTCTTTGCTGGTTTATTTGTTTGTTTTTGGTTTGTCTTCCAAAAAATAGAAAGGAAAATAATTCTAACATCAACAAAGTTAGAGAGGAAACATGTCAGCAGGAAATGAATACAGGGAGGACTCAATGGGAAACAATTGAGGAAGAAAGAAAAAGTCGATGGTCTTTACTGCCAGACCAACCCAAGGGCTGTGATTCTTTTTTTTTTTTTTAATCTCACTTTAACAGAGAATCACTAAGGTATTGAATGCCATCCTTCTTTTTCTGTGGTATCAGTTGCCTGCAGTTTCAACTACCATGGTGGTCAACAAGGGACCATAAGTATTAGATGGAAAGTTCCAGAAATAAAGAGCTCATCATTTTATGTTGCATGGCATTCAGAGAAGCAGGGTGAAAGCTTACCATCCTGAAATGGGTAGTGTGTGCGAATGAAGTCGGAGACAGAGCCAGGTTCCATGCTGACTGAGCGGACAGAAGCGAGGAAGGAAGATCGACAGCACAGGTAGATGCTGCCCAGGCCAAGTTCAGTTAATGAACCTCATACTCATCACTCTGCCCCAGCAACAGGGTAAGATTAATGCAGATAATCAAATAAAGCTAAAAATCAGGGGAAATGTTCGATGTTTAATCTAGTGTCACAATATCCAGTTCTCAGTAAAAATACAGCACTCAGTGTTAAATGTGGTGGCCTCACTAGAAAACAAAAAGCTCAAGAAGAAATAATATAAAGGAATATAGATTTCTTTGTAAGACTGTGTGATCAAAAGCAAGAAATCAACATGATAGACCTGGGAGACATACAACCGATCTGCCACCTAATACTGTGACAAAACAGAATAAATAATATCAACCTAATGAAGATAAATTTATTTTTGATACTTCCAGAAAATAAAGAGATCTACTATTGCCTACACCATAACTTTTGTTATCCCTCATATTTGTAACTTTGACAGTGGTTTTTGTTTGTTTGTTTATTTGTTTGTTTTGAGACAACATCTTGTTATGTGGCTCAGACTGGCCTTGAACTTACTATGTCACACAAGCTAGTCCTAAAATTGCAAAGATCTTCCAATCTCCTGAATACTGGGATTACACACATGCACAGCTACACTTAATTTATTATTTGTGAATAAAATAATTCATTGCATTAACTTTTCTTAAGATTTATATTTAATACAGTGTAAGAAATTACAACAAAATATTAGAATGACAAATAGGATAATATAATGTTATTAAATATGTGGTTTAACAGATGTTATCACAGTTATTAAAATGAGAGTTTCACACATATAATAAGTAAATCTGTAGCTAGGTAGATAAATACAGATGGTGTTATACACTTTGCACTAAACATCTTAAAAGAAAATAGAGATAAATAAATGTCTAGATTAAAGAAATCTGTCTCAAGGCATAAATATTATTTAGAATAATCAAGTGAGTCAGTATTGCATGCTTAAAGTCTTTTAAATTAAATTTATTTACAAAAATACAAAAACCTTTCATTAATTACTAAAAGCAAAAAAAAATACATGCAGATGGATGCTCTCAAAACAAAATGCAGTCCTGCATCATCAGTTTACCTTACTGTTCAGAATTTTTAGATTACTTTGTAAGATAATACAAGAAATCCGCATATAATATTGAGTATAATCACTTTTATATTGAGTTCACCCCAAATAGATGTTTGGATTCCTAAGAGTATAGAAGAGTAGTTATAACAAATTTTAGTGAAATATTAATATGGAAGATTTTCCACAAAATATTTTGAGGCTACAAAAAAAGAACATGTAATTTAACTTAACACATAAAGCGTTAAAAGTGGATCAATATTTTTTGGTAAATCTATTACATGTCTTTTTTTTTTTTTTCATTTTGCATTGGTTCTAAGAATAACAGAGGATTTCTGGTTACGGTGTGATTATACTTCCACAATGATGACATCTTGAGGCTGAATCTGATGTCTTATACTCCATCAGTTTACAAGTAGAACGTCTAACACAATAAAATCAAAATAACCAATTCTAAGTCTCTGGATATTTCAGTGATCTAGCTATTAGGAGAGCTGAAGGCACAGCTTGTTCTTATCCAGGAGACAAAGCTTTTTAAAACATTGTTTAACTAGTTCTTGTAACATTAGTAATTATGATATTGGTAACTTCTTTCGAGTTTTCAAGTGACTGTGGGTATTATACCATGATCCAACTCTGCCAGGTTTCTTCATCACTTATTGTGTGTTCAAGTCTGTTATACTGAGGAATTATTTTAGCAGAGCTAAATATATACAGTGGCACTCTATCATGTGAAATTTTCAAGAATAGGGTCTCTATTCTGTTCTTCAGTTATACCATTGCAGGAGAAAACTAGTTATGATAATTAAAAAGACTGTTTCTTCTATGCGCAATTTAGAATTAAAGTAAGACACTGGAGGCTGATGTGACTGATGATTGCAGGTTCTAGTGGTCCTGGCAACTCTTAGCTCAGAGTGCTTTGCATTTGTGAAAATTAAGCTATTGCTGTCTCATTACTTTAACCTTTTCAGCTAAGGTTGTATTCAATGTATTTTAGTCTTTAATCTGATTTTATTAAAAACATTCACTACATAATAAAGAAAATGTCAAAGAACTGACTCTGTGTCTGTGCCAGAATGTACTATCTTTTTCTATATTATTGTCTGAAAGCATTAAAATCATCTGTATTTCAGTGTTTTACAGAATCAGAATTTTTGTACAGATTCATAATAAGAGTGATGCATTTAGAAAATGTAAATGTTCATACAGGGTAAGTTTAAATCCTTTAAATTGTTCTCTTTAAATTTTATTTTCCATTTGATTTTTTGGACACAGTATACAATATCCACTCCTGAGTAAACTGGATACCAAGTAACACTGAAGAATGATGCTTTATGAGTCTTATAAGTGTTTCTTTAATCCAGTGCTTATATTCTAATGCCATGAATGGTGCATGTGTGTGTGTGTGTGTGTGTGTGTGCGTGTGTGTGTGTGTGTGCACGTGCATGTGTGTGAGATCAGTTGAACAAGGAACCAGAAAGAGATAAAACAAAACCTAAGAAAATTGTAGTAATGTGAGGAGTTCTGAAAATGCTGATTAATTCACACTGTGTAATTTAATAATACAGTTCACTTTCACACTACATTAAAATGATGTCTTCAATAACCAAAATAAAATGTTCCAGTGCATAGGAAATAATTAATTTATTTATTCCAAGAGCTAATGGGTGGGGATTATTCAGTTTTTTTTATTGTTTTATAACATTTCCTGGATGAATTGGAAGAAAAATGGTTTCAAATACTAAGAATAATTCAATTTTTCCCATGCTTTTGAAATCAAAATGAGACTCTGTGGTTCATTTTGGACAATGCTTGACCTTATTTAACATCTTCAGTGACACATGTAATTCTGATCCACATGAAGACAATAAAATAGTTTAAATAAACTTCTATGTTGCATTTTAATACACAGTATAAATACAGTACATTAAAATACATGGAACCATTTTAGCTAACAGACTTAGACTCATGGCTTTCCCAACAGTCTTCACTCCTTCCCACCAGTGTATTTTTCCTTCTTGAAACTGTTTACAGTCACTTTTCCAGGTGATTTTTGCCACAATATGATAATATGTACTTTCCCCAATGTATTATTTTTATTTTGAGCCAGGAGATTCAGCCCAAGCTCTTGCCCAAGGTAAGCACATGCTCTACCTCGAAGCAATATACACAGCCCCCATTATTCTCTTCAATTACAATTTCAAGAGACAATGTTAACGAGTCTCACATTGTTGAACACAGAAATTACTCAGCCATACTTGAGCCTTCAGCTATGAAATCCTTGAGCATGAAGACAATGGCTGTTGTATCTATTGAAAAGTTTTCCTTTCTGATTTTACTTTAACTCAAAAAAGACTCAATTTTCCCATGGAAAATGAAAATTTAAAAATATGAAAATATGTAAGACCAAAACATGTACTGTTTCTAAGGCTAAGTGTATTTTATTTTTCCTGTTGTGATGGCAGGTAGGCAGTCATCCTATGGTAACTTTAGACTCCAGAATATCAGTATTATTTTTACTTATTTTAAATTTCAATTATTTTGCTATTAGCAGAATACACTTAGATAACTTCAATCTGCATTTCAGTTACACAATTTAAGTTTTTATGCCAGAAATAACCTTGAGGTCCAAGACTTGGAGAGATATTAAGCAGAAAGATCAGAAGAGATACTGTAGCTCAAGATGAGATATTGGTCCCCAGAGACCTGTGAATTTGTGTATTGACTGAGGCTGCAGCCTGGACAGGTCTGACTTCTCAGGAGGGGCCAGGGGCTTCTCTTCCCTCTGTGTTAGAAGACTTGGAGACCCACAGGTGAGCCAGGGATGTGTGAGAAGACAGGACAGCTGTGGACATTATACAGTAATTGTCTTGCTGCCCAATTACTGGAGAGAGACATGCATAAGCTAACTGTGCTCTTGCGCACTCAGGCTGTGGGGAATAGATGTTAGAGAAGTAAGAAAGAAAGAGTGTACCAATGACTTCTTTCTTTTCTTTAATCCAGAAAACTTTAATACAAATATACTATTTGAATAAAATTTGCTAAGTATAAAGTATATGCATTTCTAGAATATGAAGAATACATAAAGAAAAATTAAATTAATATAATTTTACCATCAACTGAATAACATAAAAATAACCTATATACTATTTATTACATCATTATTTTAGTTTACATGTAAAATTTATGCATAAACATCAATTTTAAAATAATATTCATTTATGTTTATATGAAATAATATAATTGATAAATACCTAATTGTAAGTTCTTTGCATTTTCTTTAAAGGATTATTCTCTTTGATATTTAGGAAATTTTATTCTTTAGGATTTTCTTTTCTTTCTTTTTTATTTATTTATTTTTTTTGGTACTGCTGGTTGAATCTTGGTCTTTTGTACTGAACTACAATGACATCTTCAGCCTTATTTTTATTATTTTATTATAAGACAAAGTTTTTCTGAGTTTTCCAATTTGAGATAGAATTTTTGCTTCTCCTGCCTCAGCTTCCCAGAGTGCTAAGATTACAGATGTGTTCAACTGTGCACAGTACTTCCACATATAATCTCAGAGGACAGTTGGTTCATGATGTAATAATTAAAGGTTGATGTAATATTTTTAGAGAATTTTTAGAGAAAATTGTTAGCCTTTTGTCTCATTTTCTTTTTGTACTTTTGAATCAAGCTGTTGCAAGCACAGGCATTTTATGTGTAGTTGAATTTGGGTTTTGGAGAAATAAATATTTCCATAAACAACAAATTATAGACATAAACAACTTCAATGTGTGTGTGTGTGTGTGTGTGTGCTCATGTCTTACCGAGGATCGAACTCAAGGTCTTGGAACAGAAACAACACTCTCAATATTCCTCAACTGTTTTTCCTTTGAGACAGGTTCTCATTAAGTCTAAATGTCCTGGGCTGGACTTCCATCCATAATCTTCGGGCCTGAGAGTGCTGGAATTATAGGTAGGGAGGGTCACACACTGTTTATAAACAGTGATTTTTATAAACAAAACCCAACATTTGCACAGGACTTCTGTGATGCCTATTACACTGTTGTGTTGATTACTGATATTTTCAAAAGAAAATCAGTTAATTAGATTACATTGATAGGTTTATAGCTATATATTTATCTCTATTTCTCCCTGATTTAAAAATGTCTTGTAAAGTACCTATATTTTTCATCTATGTTTACATTATTTTAGTGCTAAAGTTAAATAATTTAATCAGAAAAATATTAGACGATTGTTTTTGAACCAGTGAAAAGATAACTCTGTGAGACCATTGGAAATCATGCTAGTAACTGAAGTCATGGGGTTTTTTTACATTATTTGACTATGACAGAGAATACACCAAAGTGGAATCTATGTAGAAGCTGATGGAGGCAAGGACAGAGGGGCAAGCTGGCCTCAGTGCCTACATGTCTAGTGCAGAACAACATTTACAACAGGACCAGATCATGACGCACCATTATATATTTTCCATGCTGCAGAATTATGATCAAGCACTATCTTAGTCCATTTCTATCACTATAACCAAATATCTGCTTTGGGAAATGTATTTGTCACACTTATAAAAGCCCAGGAAGTTCGGAATCATAGCACTGCGCTCCACGTTGAGTGCCTGAAGAGAGTTATTTCCACTCTGGTGTCTTTCTGTGACACCCTCACATGGAAGAGAAGGGAGATAAACAGTTCTACTGTATCTCTTTCCCAATTCATAAATCTCGTTCATGAGTTACTAATCTTGTTTATGGAGAGAGTTCAGAGGTTTGCCATCATATGCTTAAGGACTTAGTTATTAACATGACCTCATTGGCAATTAAGATTCAGCCCCTGAAACTTGGGGGTGGGGCTCACACCATACAATTCGCCATGCTAAGCTCAGCTACAACTTCTGAAATCACCTTCCAAGCCTGGTGAGAACATGTACTCACAATCATTGGCTGAGAGTCAAGGCTTGACTAGATAGCATGCAATCATGAAAGAATCACTCAGATTTGCATTTCTTTCATATCATGGATTGTGCATATTTTTGGAAAACATGTTTTGTTTGCTTGTTTGTTTGATTTTTGTTTTTTGAGACAGGATCTTGCTTTGTAGTTCAGGCTGGCCCTGAGCTCAGCTTCAAAGTCACATCACAGCAGTCCTCCTGCCTCTGCCTTCCGAGTGCTGGGATTACAGACGTAAGCCCCTACGCCCGACACTGTGATATGTGCTACTGATTCCTGCTGAGCATGAGTATCCACACCCAGTATTGTATGTGGTTACTGGGGATCAAACCCGGGTCCTTGCGCTTGCAAGACAGGCACCGGAACCACTGAGTTAAATCCCCAGACCCTGGAAAACATGTTTAAGAGAGTAGTGATATAAATTTTTGTGGAAGTTTCAAATTGTTTCCAGGATGGATGAAAAGTTTTAGATTTTATAGATGTGGAAGTAATGCTGTGCTTCAGTTGTTTTGTTGACTGCGATAATGGGGAATGAAAAGGACTACGGTCTGTGACAGGTCACATTGGGAGGGGATGTCTCCACCCATCCCAGCCTTCTTGTAGATTGAGTAGCTGCAGTGGAGAGCAAGCTCATCGCATTCTCACAAACAAGACTACAGGTGGAGAGAGTTGACTTCTCGCTCAGGCATCTTCAGGCTAAAATGAGTGTAAAAACTTATGAAACAGCCAGGCCTGTGAAGCCATTTCCTTCTCATTAGCTGATGGCCTTCTTTGTAGGCTTCCAGCCATCACTGATGTGGCAAATAATTGGAAATGCAAAAAAGGTTAGGAAAAAATATTTTAGCAAGGAAATTGCCAAGACTGAAGATATGTTGAAATTTGTAACAAAGTTATTGCTGATCTTTTTTACCAAATCGTATGCACATAATGAATTAGAAGATATCTGTGATGGGGTGAGGAATAATGGTGTAGGGTAGAACAAAAATATTTAGTAAAGTTAATGTCAAAGAAGGCTGATGAAGGGGCTTATGTATGAAGGGGCCGTGGTTCACAGCAATAAAATGTTGTGCCTATTATTCATTGCTTTTAGCAAATTTGGAGGAAAAAATTAGTTCGGAAAGAATTAGTGTATTTATATAAGTGAAAGTGAATACAAAGAATAATTAGAGCTATAAATTGTTCAAAAATCTGACTACTATTACACTAAAAGAATAGGAAAAGACACAAAGCACTTTGAGGAATGAAGGTTTGTTAATATTCTTTCTGTGGCATATGTGCCAGTCCTTGTCACTAATCCTATCATTCCTAACAGCCTAAAAGAGGCTGCATTGAGAAAAAATTATGTAAAAAAGAGAAAGAGAATGCATTTCAATTACAATGCCTCGATTTTATAGTCTATGTTGAGTTTCTATGGATGAAGGTGAAGGAAGGTATAGAATTTCACTGCATAGTTCATAGGTCACTGGAGTCTGACATTTCATGCCTAATGCTGATGAGAGGGTTGGAACTCCTGCAAACTTCTGAGTTTTGGTTAGATGAAGAAAATAAATGCGAACATTGGGAGAAGGAGGACAAATTAAATGGTGCAACATGTGTCTTATCATGTTATGACTATTATGATGTTGGAAGAGTCAAACATTTGTATGTCCCTAAATGAAGAATTAGCCTGTGCTTCCAAGTCTGCCTTCAAATTATGGTTTAGATAAATGACTGAACCTAAATCATTGATCATAAGAAGAAATAGTTGAGTTTGCAAACTTCCCCCAGGAAATTTATTGTTTTGTAATCCCTCATGTTTTTGATCTCTAAAAATATGCACAACTTCAATGGTTATCTTGATAGAATGAAAACTGTTCATCTTCACAGACCCAAGGTGAAAAGACTGAATCAACATTTGGAAGACATCATGCAATCAAGATGCATCCTGTTAGAAGTTTTAAGAGAAAGTAAAATACTTTTACTTTGTTAAGTTACTGAGATTCAAAGGATCGTGAACTTGCTTATAGAGATTTCTCTGAGATGGATGAGCTCCTCTGGAAACAATGGATTGGAAATGATTTATTAACTGACTCTTACTGGCCCAGATTAACTTAATTGTGCTAATGAAGTTGCTTGATAGTGTCTGAAACATTTATGCAAGGTGTCTAAATAAATATTTGAAATCGGTTTCACTGCTTTAAAAACTCAACTCACTTTGTGATAAAAAATGCCCACAATATATTTTATCATAAAAAATTTGCCAGTGAAGAACCAAAGTAAAGTGAATTTATTTTAAAGATCTCTTCTCCTGGGAGAATCCATCTTGAGGTAGCCATAGGGCATGCACTATGATCCAACCAGAAAATAATGTGGATATTGGATAGAGGTACTCAAATCTGAAATAGAGTTGAAGTGGTCTCTATTTCTTCCAGAACACAGAGAAGTCAAACTGGGTATTCAACTGATTTAGCTACAGACACCCTCATTCCATTCAACTCTGAAAGTAGCTGCTTGCTGTTGTTTTCACCAAGCTCTGTTCTTTTTCTTAACATGAGCTTCCCTGGAGCAGAGAGGATCAGGGCTTCCACTGAAATGATAGGTTAAGGAATGGACATGTGCATTTGTATGACTTCTCAGAGTGATGGGAAGCACTTTTGCTGATGTGCCACATACGGAAGTCTGACTTGCTGTTCTACACAGGCCTATGTTTTAACCTATCCCATTCAGCTGATGGGGCCAGGACAAGGTTCACACATGAAAATAAAGGCTATTATTACCTTCTAAGTAAAGATCTTTGCACAAATGTAGAGTACTCTGTGGTTCAGAAGATTAATTTCAGAATTATGTAACCTCTTGTAAGTTACTGATAGCTTACTAATGTTGATAGAGTTTTTACACACAAATTTGCATGGCTATAGTTAACTGATTAATATTAATAATATTCTAATACAATGTTGATTAGTTAATTAACCATTAACTAATTAATGGCTCAAATCAATGAAGATTTGAAATGGATTAAAGGCATTGATACAAGTAATAAAACCATAAAACTCTCCAAATATACAAATAAAATGTCATGACTATGGATTTGACTAGTAATATGTCTCAAGAGATAAATAATGTTTCATATAACTTAAAAGTAATTTATTTAAAAATAATTCATCCCCATCATTGTGAGTTTTTAATCAAGCCACTTCGACTAATCTCTTTCTGCTCCAGATACTCTTCCACCAACAATTAATATCTTAATGGACCCATATCTAATTAGAATAAAAGGATCTCATAGAGTTGAGTTCCTTGCCCCCTTTCCTCTGTCATCACCAAATTCTGATTGTGAATCTAGAACCAGAAATAGCAACACCTGACCCTTCTCATGGGTCAGCACACCCAGCAACAGGTGAGCCTTTGGTAACAGGAAGGTCTTTTCCCACTCGACAAAGCATAGCTTTTATATACTTTGGCTCTAACCTAAAAATCAAACTTTTATTTCATCTTTTAATACACTATTAGCATTACATCTTCCAAGATGTCTTGTCTCTGTCCTTCATCTTCTGGTTTAAAACAAAGCTTATTCCTGGAACTTCAGCTTGCCCTGAAACCCACTTCCAGAATATTCTGTTGGCTGACTAAGGACTTAGAGAATTCACCATTGAATATTCTCTTTTATTGTATTCTGTCTGCTGCTGTGACAGTACATTGCTGCTACTGGGAGATATTTTATTCACTTTTACTAACCTTAAAACACCTGTGAATACTCTTATCACCCTTACTTTTAGATGCTTGTGATATATAATAAAAACACGCATGTAGAATATGTCTCTCACCTTTCAGAAGTCATGATGACTACATTCTTCAAGCTATGTATTTGCTGAAGCTGCTTCTTCAGAAGTCTTGTTGTGTTAAGTGCTGTCACAGTCGCTTCTCTTGTCACAGAGACAAATACCTCTGCAACTAAAGGACAAAAAACTAATTTTGTCTCACAGAGCAGTGGGCAGGAGGCCTGAGCAGAGGAGAGCTCAGACCACAGTGGCAGAGTGAGAAGGAAGAAGACAGCAGTTTCCAGAATTTTGCCTAACAATCTGCCTCTACCCTGCTCTGCTTGACAACAACAAGCCAGCAAAAGCACTCAACCCTTAATTTGCAAACTTCTGACCTATGAGTGCTCGGAGGCTTGGGGGACTTTCTCCATCTAAACCTAACCCGCATTATTGTATAAGTCTACAGCACAGAATTAGCATTGGGTTTCCAAAGGTGCTCCCCTACAAAGAAAGACAGGATCTGACACCTGAGTTCTGACTTCTGAGTCTCATCTTCGATCTGTCAGACTTTTCTACTGGCCTTTCCCATGGGAGGTTTGAGCTTTTCAATATACAGGGCAGTGGAAGAGTGGAAATGTGATTAACATTTTTAGCTGTCCTTCCTGAACATTAATTTAAGGACTTGGAATTATCAGCTCAGTAGTCATTTTACTTAGATATATGTCATACAAATTTAATTTTTTTCTTCTTGTGTGTGAAAAGAGGCCATGTGAGGTCCATGAATTGGTTTACATCTGTCAAAAAAACCAGATGGATCATAAAACTCTGAAATCTCTCTGCGAAGGCTCGGATCCAAGCTGTGCTGTCAGATGTGCCACTCCAGAAACCTCATCTAACTCCTTCATCTCTCACAGCACCTGTCTCTGAGAGTACTCTGCATCCCATAATGGTCAGTCCTAAGGCAATAGGAGAAGGTGAGGAGGGCAGGCTGAGGGTCTGAAGCAGGCGGGGGCATTGCTAGGGTGACTTGGACGGTGCTATTCACTAAGAGCGCAGGAGCAGAAAACTGAGACATGACACGTCACATCACATCTCATGAGCTCTCCAAAGAGTGTCTGAAGTAGATAGAAGATGCCTCAGGCATAAATAACTTTGAAACTTGGGACACTGAAGATCAAAAAGGAGAAGGGCCTTCAGTGGGAGGTAAGTGTAGATGCATCTGTGTTGAATTGCAATTTTACCCTACTCTGGCTATTTCTATAGCATTAGATACCTGGAAACTGTACTACTGAGATTCTCTCTGTCTTGATACCTTATAGCCTTATCTCCAGATTAGTACATCCCTAGATGTACTAAACAAGCCAGCATTTAAATATTTAGAATTCTTGCAGACACATTATGGGCGTTCATTTTTTGGCATAATCACATTGTTAGTTACCTCACGGTTGCTATCGTTGAATGTGTGTGTCTTTGTATACACATATATGTGTATGTGTTTCATTCTTCATCACTTAGAGTAAGTACAAAATTGTCAGTATTATATTATGTGATCAACACTTTCTGATGAACATACTACTTTAGAGCTACCACTATAGTGCCCTTAATTATAATTTTTATTGAAATTATACGCTGTAATTTTCATATATACTAGTTGGAGCATAATTTATTTTAAATTAGTGATACACTTTATGAGTTTGATCAGAATTCCACATGCATAATCCATTGCTGTTCAGTTTATATTCATAAAAGAGTAAAAGTGATCTCATTTGATAAACAGCTCAATGCGCTATCTGAAAACCCAAAGACTTGGTAAATGTTACATAGTTAAAAAGTAGTGGAGATCAGAATTGAACCAAGACTATCAGAACCCAAATAGCATTCATTTTCCTCTGACCATGTTATGAGCCAAAACATCTTTACAACACAAGAATAAGATGAATGCCATCAACATTAAAACAATATTATAGATCCTAAACACACAAGAACTGCACTCCTATTAACTGAATCAGAGTCATGCCCTTGATAGCTAAATGGTCTTGGAGTTACATACTTCTATCAGCTAAAAAGACCACTTTTGAAAGGTTATATTTCTAAAATATTATCAAGACACAAAGTGATAGTTTTGAGAACAATTAAATTTCAAACAGAAGGATTTCTTTGAATTGCTCTTTTGAGAATGGAAGATTCTCCTTAATATTCTCCCAGAGTAAATGAGACTCAAAGGTGATAATTTTCAAAATTTAATATTAAATTTATTTAATTACTGGCCAACAACAAAAATCAGAACAGATGCAATGTGAATAAGGAGTAAACAGAAATTACAAGAAAATTCTTGACTTCTCCACAGAACTACAAGATACATCTTTGGTTGATTGTGAATCATATTATTGTACAAAACACTTCTCCATGGAATCATTTATGCATTTTACATTTCCCACCTTTATCACAAAATTTTAATACAAATATGAATCTTACTTGGTTTCATCGTACTAATAAAGAGATGAAATGTAAAATACATTCACTTTTATAAACAATTTACATACATGTTTCATTGTATTCTGCACATTGTGAAACCTTTAAGTTTTTAGCTGATTTTACTCTTTAAGATGTTTCAATAGATAAATATGCCTATGTTTTCATAATAATAAATACCTCATCCCAAACATGAAATACATAAAGGAATTTTACTGATCTTTAGAAATGTAAGCAGACTCATTGAGCCTGTATACTTCTGTATGTTAACTCTATAATTGTTTATGAAGATTTTACACAATTATGTTAATTTTTCTACTTTAACTTTTCCTTTTCTCATTGATTCATAATAATTGTACACTATAGAATTTCAATAGATGGATACAGAGTATGACAAGAAGTTCTAATGATCAATTCATCAAAAATGTAAATATACATTTTGTCTTTCTAAAACTTCCTTTTTTAACTTAGTATCATGTCCTGACATTCATCTACAGCGCTATTATTAGTCAAAAAGTCTAACCAGAGACAATGTCCATCAATTTACAGAAGGATAAAAGTGTGGCTCATCTGTACCTGCAGTACTTTTTGGAGATAAGAGAGAATGATGTACTAAGGTATAATCATCAGATACATCTCGAAAAGAGTCTGAATGAAAGAAGACCCTGTGGCCCTCATGGATGGTACTATTCCATTTATCTAAAATGTCCAGAATAAGAAAATCTATAGATATTGAGAGCAAATTAGTGTTTGACTAGGATTGTGCTGACAGAAAATGGTAACTGATACATGATGCTGAGTATCTTTGGGGATAATGAAAATATTTGAAAATTATACTAAACGCTTACTACATATTTTAATTATAAAATTTAAATTGGTGAACTTTGTGATTATAATTTTCATCCTAATAAACCTATTTTTACATTATTTAATATTTTGGAAAATTACTTATAAATTTCCCCTGAGCCGATATTCTTACACTCTACATACAGTCACACTGAGTATCTTCATAGATATACAAAACTCTTAACAACAAAGA
Organism: Petromus typicus; assembly: GCA_004026965.1. NCBI lineage: Eukaryota > Metazoa > Chordata > Mammalia > Rodentia > Petromuridae > Petromus > Petromus typicus. Next base: position 36,941 of record PVIR01009185.1, on the reverse strand, counting down.
AAGTATATAATATTCCAGCATCAAAACTTGTGATGTAAATGAGTCCTAGAATTGTATGTTACATATTGTGAAATAGAAAATGCTCAATGTAAAATAGGAAGAAGGGGGAATATGTTGAGATTGTAACAAAAAAGAAAGGAAACAAATTTTATGTATATGGGGGGGGCGGTAGGATGGGAAAAAAACTGGTGATTTGGAGGGGGTCAAATGAAATAGTGCTGCATGCTTTTAACAATCAAAACTACAGGTGCTTGTATTAACTTCACCCATTACATGAATTCTAATTTAAAGACTAATTATTTGTGAGACTAACATTGAAACTTTTGATTGACATATTTTCATCTATATGTATTTTCTTTTAAGTGGGAGTAAGTTTACACAAGAATGGTAATTAAATGAAGACTAAGACCTTTACATTTCTCTAATGTACATTTTAATATCAATGATAGTTGCTTTTAATTTACTGTGAACTTGTCCTCTTTAAAGTCTCCTTTGACTAAAATATCTTCACTCTATATATTTCTGCAATGTCTTTCATACTCACATTGATTTCCTTCTATAAACTTTCATAGTTAATCCTTTCTCTCTTTTTTTTTTTTTTGGTGTTTTTCCAATACACAGACTATGAATTCCTGCAGAATATACATTTCTTTGAATAAAAATAATTCTCATTTTACACAGAGGTGACACCTGAAATAACCTTGTATCCTCTAGCTTTTCCTCCACAATTCTGTGCAGAGTAAATGGCCATAAATATGTCTTTAATAATTCACGTGCAGTATAATTCCAAATTTAACAACATCATTTTTCATTTAAATCTTAACCCCCTGTAAGATATTTGACATGATTTTATTCCTCCAAGTCTCAGTGTTGTTTCAGTGACATTAGCTCATTAATAATTTATAATGGCCACATTTACTGATTATTATTACAGTCCAAAACAGAACAGCATTATTTTCCCTTAGAAGGAAACAAATCTTGGTACTTTTAATTTTTAATCAGAGAAGGTGCTATTCTTGGGCTATGTAAAGCATTACTTTCATTGTATATTGCATGGTTGATCCTGGTACAGAGGGCAGAAATTAAGCTGGTTTCATTTTCAAATAGTATGAAAAAATCAGTGAAGATATTTAAATCAGAAGCAACAAGGGTAATTCAAAACAAAATTAGTAGAATGTATGGGAAGAGATAAGCCTCTGAAAAACAATAAGCCAAAAGTGAACCCTGTTATAAATGACCCCTTACAAACCCTGGTAAAAGAATATCTTCTTATTAGGGGTCAGACTCGTCTGCAGCCTGGAAGTTCAGAAGAAGAATGTAAATGTAATTGGTCTCCTGATCCATGCAGGCTACTGTTGCTGGTGAATGGATGTTTGTGTTACAAATTAGGATAACCTAACAATTTCACCTGGGAGTTTTCTCATTAGAAAAATGAAGAAAGTAGGTCATGATATTCAGAAATATTGTTAAATCACAAATGTGCCCATTAGTAAAAACAAACAAAATATCTAACTTGTCCAGCTTTGCCAAAGCATAAATATATAGTTACTGTGTGTCTACAATAGAGCAGCTTTAAAGGGAAATTTTATACATTGGGAAGGAATGTAGGGAAAATAAAATTAAAATACTGTCTAGGTGTCACCTTTATGTGTATTTCAAGATAAAATTGGAAGGAAATTTAAAGATTATGTAGCTTATTTCTACTCCATTTGAAAATTCTTACCTCATAGTCCTCTAGCATTTCCTGGACTATTCTAAAGAGAGATGGAGCAAGTTACAAATATTATGGCATTTAAGCCATAATATTATTATAAATATTATGGCATTTAAGCCATACTATGGGTTGACTGAATGGATAATTTGTGAAACATATTAAACAAGAAATTTCTGCATATTTTACTCTATTCATTTTTCTCTCTCTTTTTTTAATTTGTTTGTTTCTGGGGATTGAACTATTGCATGGGAAGCAAACATCATACCACTGGGCCACATCAACACTACTAATAATATCTGGACTTAGAGAAAAGACATTATGTTTCTAAAATATATTTTGTACAATACATCTTCTATATTTGCCAAACTGCCAAACAAAAATAACTTTGTAAAACAAAATAAATTTTCACAGCATCAAATTGTATAATTTATAAAATATTCATACTAATTTTTGTATCTCTATTTAGTTCGGACCACTAATAAAAAAAGATGTACATACAATGTCAGTTTCTGCTCCAAAGTTCAAACTTAGGAAAGTCTTCTATGGACAAAACAAAAATGAAGAAAGATAACACCCAGAAGGTTTATTCCTAAATAGATGAAAATTATTTAACTTTACTTAAATATCTTGTAACTGAAATTCATTTGCTACATACCAGTAAGTACTGCAAAAATTTTAATAAAATAGATATGCTATGATGGTCAACAGTGATGGAGTTTTATTAATATTGGTTGAAATTTGCATCGTGTCTTTTTCATTCTTTCTGTGGTTCCATACAAATGCATAACTGTGATGGTACCTAGATACATTTGACCTTGATTTTTTTTAACATGAACATGTATTTTACAGGACAGGATGTTGGGATAGAAAAAGATCACGTGAGAAGCTACTGTGTAGTATTAGGCTTTGGAAAAATACAAATGAAAACCTCAGTGCAGTGTCTCCACACATACACTGTCACCACAGTGTATGAATCTGGTATATTTCTGATATTAACAGCAAATACTTGAAAAAATGTATACAATTATATCATTGATGTGTTATAATTAGGTAAACTTTTATTTCCAGCTATCACAGAATATTCTATATCAGAACAAGTTTCAACTGAACAGGAAGTATTCTGCACATTTTAGGAAGAAGTCCTATAACTTCTCAGAAGTAGATACACTGACATTTTACCCAGAGGAACCAAAATGTAAGTTCGCACAGAATATAGCATATGAATTTCTGCAGAATATTTGTCCATAGTGGTCAAATTTATGTGAAGAGTATAAAAATCCTTAAATACAGTATACAAATGCTGGTTATTCATACCATAGAAGATACTAAATAATAAAAACAAAACAAAAAAATCTGCAAATCTTCCATAGAATTATTTCAAGTTCAAAAAGCCAATCTCAAAAGTTACTCACTTGTATGATTTCATTTGCATGCTTTGCATAACAAAAATTACAGGTAAGTAAGAACATTTCATGGCTGGCATTTAATTTTTAAAAATGAAGTTATCAATTTATAGAAATCTACTTTATGTAAAGTGGAATCACATTTCAGGTCAGTGATTAGTGTTGTGGTAGGTTAATTAGATCACAGATGGCGCTGATGGGTAGGTAAGATGAAATTTTTGTGTAATCTGTTCTGTTTTCACCATTTCTTCCTCTTGGTGAACCTGTAAAATCTCCAACTGAAAGTTTGCTGTCTTCCTATGCATGTTCGACCCTCAGTCTAGCGCTGTGCTCAGTCTCTATCTGTCGCTCAGTTTCCGGGGCAAAATGTCTGTAAAGTGTCTGAAGGGACAACTCAGAACAGAATCGGAGGACTGCCTCGGGCCTGCGCGCTCCCTCGCTCCTCACTGGCTGGCTGAACTAGGAGTTCATGCCTTCGGAAACACGCGTGAGATGTTTCTTGTTCACAGTTGGAGCTTGTTCGAATCCAGAGGATTCTGTTGTAGCTGGAGATAAAAGCCCTCAGTTTTTCTTAGAAAATGAGCTGCCTGCGTGAAAGGTAGAAATTCTTATACGTCCTTGGAAGCAGGACACAGGCGGAGTCCTTCCCGGGTTGCCAGGAGAATACTTTATGTCCTCTATATCATTACATGTACAGTTTATTTTGTGACTTCTCTCCTTATAATTTTACACAAACTTTCCTGTTTTCCTTTGAGTGACTTCTTCCATATGTGTCCTTCAGTTCAATCTGTAGCTACTAAACAATGTTTATCACATATCATTTAATCTATATAATACATTAGATATATTCAAAATATTACATTTTCACAGCCAGGAATCCTGAATAACTATTTTTTTCAATTTGAATGCTTCATTTTAATAATATTTTGGTATTACAAATTGTGTTTAAACTACTTCAACATTCTTTTCATATTATTCTGTCCTATTTTATAATCTTTTTTTTTTTTTTTTTTAGGTTTTTTTGAGACAGGGTCTCGCTTTGTGGTTCAGGCTGGCCCTGAGCTCAGCCTCCAACTTACATCACAGCAATCCTCCTGCCTCTGCCTCCTGAGTGCTGGGATTACAGGCGTGAGCCACCATGCCCGGCACTGTGGTATGTGGTACTGGTTGCTGCTGGGCATGAGTCTCCACACCCAGTATTGTATGTGGTTATGGGGGAATCAAACCCGAGCCCTTGTACTTGCAAGACAGGCACCAGAACCACTGAGCTAACTCCTTGGCCCCAATTCTGTCCTATTTTAAAGGCATAAAATACCCCTTTTTTCTTTATTATAACACATTTTATACTTTTATGTAATCATATAACCAGAGAGAACTACTTTCCACAATAATCACCACTACTGTGACTAGCAATATCAGCCCTGTGAAGAACATTTGTAACAACATCTACCTCCAGAATGTTAGCACAACAATCTTTTTAAAATAATCATTATAAATATATTACACAGAAAATGTAATTCAATTATAAATTCTTCAGTAACTTAAAAATAGTATTTTAATACAAAAATCAAAACAGTGACAAAAGAACCAAGAGTTATTTCTTATCTTATATTTTCATTATCAGGTTTTCTGGATGATTATTTTCAAGTTCACCTCTTTTTGCTTTTCTTTAATAACATTTTTTACAAATAAAGACGTGATTATTTGAACACTCACATGTCTATTAAATCTCATTTCTCAGACATACTTTCTTATGTTTGTCTCATACTGTCTTGGTTGTTGGTTGTATTTTTTTGGTGTTGCTGTGGTTGCTATTACTTGGAATCTCAGATTTAATTTTGGTTAATTTTTCAATGACAGTAACATATTTCAACAAATATACTATGATATTATAGTGGCTAGACAATAGAGAGCATGTATGTCTATTAACTTCTTCACAAATGAACACGGCATTTGCTCTTGCCTAAGTGTTTACATAGACTTTGACAAAATGTAGCCATGAAATCGCCACTGTGATCTGAACGCAGAAGTTCCCAGGTCTCTTCCTCCATTCCCTTCCTTAGAATCTGGTCTGATTTTGTGTTGTAAAAATTTGGTTTTTTTGGTAATACTGTAAAACTGCAATAACTCTATATAATTTTAAGCAGAGTACTTCTTAAAGATAAATTACTACTCTAAATTATCATTCAATGATCAAAGACAATTTTCTCCTCCAAGGATTCAAATCAATGGATACATTATTTTCAATTAATAAATAAAGCCCAAGAATTCCAAATGATGGAGCCATTGAGAATAGCACATTTAACTTTACCAAACACTGTGATTTTCAACACCAGATAGCGTGAAATGATAAGTAACTCTCACCAACATGGCTTGTATTTCATAGCTTTTTCTGTACCTACTGTCTGCCGCCTAGTGCTGGAACTCTCTGGGTACCCAAACAGCTCTTGCTGTTGCTTTTGTTAGCTTTTGGGCCACTCTATTTTACATCCATGTATATAATCCCCTAACATTTCATGTAATCTCTATGTAACTGGCAAACTCCTGATGTCAAGTGGAAATATGCTCTATTAATTCCTGTTCATTTACCAGGTGAAGAAGTAAGTTTCAGAAGAAATAAAGAAAAAGGTGAGAAACAGCACAAGACTCCAAACTACATATCCTACACTTGAGAGTTAATACATAAGTCAACATTTCTTGATATATAAAATCAACAGTGTATTTGGGTAAGATTATAAATATAGGTTTTGATTTTAGGTTTTGATTCAAATAATGCACAATTAAATTTGAATTCATAGTGAGGCATAATTTAATTTATACATCAGAAGATTTGTAGACTCAAAGCAAGTATTAAATATATAATTATCATACTATAAATATTAAATTCTTAGTTGGAGGATCTTTAATTTAAAATTATTGTTAGATTAAATTTCAAAATGTTCTTTCTATGAATGTGTTAGTCAAGTATTTGAGGTGACATTGGGAGTCATGGACTGTAGGAAGGAGGACAGATGTTGGCTCATGATTCTGTGTGACTAGCTGAGTGGCCCCGTCGCTTCGAGCCTGTGACTCAGAGAGAAGTAGGTCACGTCTGGAGAGCAGGACAGAAGAAGCCTGCTTACCTCACAGTGACTGCGAAGTGGAGAGAAGGAGTCAGGGTCTCAGTGTCCACTCCAAAGCATCCTCCTAATGACGTCACTACCCTGCGACTTAGCTCCTTCTGTTCCACCCCCTCCCAACAGTGTGACAGCTCACAGCAGCCCTTAACCACCTGGGCTTCTGGGAGATGATGAGATGCAACCAAGGCAGTGAGCTCATACTTTGTTGAAAAGTTAGTATACGTATTTGGTGAACTACACCTGAGTGAACTACAAGTGTGCCTGTAAAGAGTGGGGATTTTATTTTGTTTGGTACAAATGATATCTTGGGTCATCTGTTAGCTAGTTTACCTAAAGCTATAATCATGATCTGACATCAAATTTACATGTATCTCACCTCAACTTCTTTAATACTTTTTAGGTCTTGAGTTTATTGTTCTATGAAAAATGTGAAAATAATTATTTGTCAGTAACATACAGGATCTTTTTTGATACTTGAAGAATGGGAAGCTTTTCTAAGTAAAAGTAGAGGTTTGAAAAAAGGAAATATTTTATTGAATTTTTAAGTAAAAATAATTTATTGGTTTTTATTTGTATAATTCTATTGGAGGTAGGCTAAGTTTTTAACATAAAAATTTATGATGTACAATATAGTAAAATAATACTATGAATACAATTGATAATCATCAATTCCTGTAGGATTCCAAAATATCCATAAATCTGATTCAATATATTCATATATAATTGCAGTTAGTTATTAAAATAATCAGGAGTGGTTATAAGATCTAAAGTTAAATCATGTAAATTTTTAGTACTGAGAGGATCTAATAGTATTATCTGGGAAGAAGTAGGATCAGGGAGAAATATAAAGCATAATAGATCTTTTTGCCCTTGATGACAAGCAAGAGGACACCCTCCCCTCTTAAATGAGAGAGATGTACACTCAAAACTCCTTTTATTTAATGCAGGCTGGAAGAGCAAATTATATCATTAGTCACATCAGCAAAATCGTGTAGAATACACACTGAAAATCAATGGAACTGTTTGGGTTCTGATATTATAGTGAATGATCCAGAGGATGAAAATAATTCTGTGCCATTAATTCAGAGTTGTAATTAGCTAAAAATCATGATTCAATGATTTGAGGCAGATAATGTGGACAGAGAACTTGGATTGGAGGATAAAACTGTTGGTGACATTTTGTTGAATGTGAAAAAGCAAAAACAAAAACAAAAACAAAACAAAACAAAACAAAACCCCAGGAAAATCCAAAAAGAACAAGATGAGAACTATTTTATTAGCCATTTCTGGCCAAAGGTTTCTCCAGTCCTCCGTGGTGGTCAGAAAATCACACAGAATATGGTCTATCAATTATTTTAGACCATGTGTGCATGTTCATTCCACTTTAGAAAATTTATAAATTTCATTCTAATGTGTGTTCAGTAACTTGCATTGTCTTGACAGTTTCAAATCCCTACAGACCTTTTTGTAGTTCCCGGTAAAATATATGAATTCGACTAAGAAAGAGTACACTAGTTCTTGGGGTGATCAAAACAGAAGCACTGACAATATTTTTTTGTGAAGGCCACTCAAATATTATATCCAAGACCACATCAAGTCATGAATTGCCTTTTTTTATTTCCCTGAGATATCCTACCACGGGCATTATTTTTATGTCTGCTTTTGCCACCTATCAGAAGAGAGCGCTGTGATGTGACTATCCCTCTCCTGACTTTTGTGTGTTTTCTTCAATCTCATCGCCCCATGTATTGGACCAAAGCATCTCAGTAAATGATGCCTTAATAATTCTTAAAGTATCTCAATAGGCAAAGTCTTAAGTTCTGATGAATGACAGAAACTGGTGGGAAAACCTTCATGATATTCATTGTTAATGTTGGCTCAACTTCAAAAATACCTAGCATTCTCCTGCTGCCTCACTACAACTATGCTGATCCTGTGAATGAAAGACAAATTAAATCTCTTTTGAATATTTCTAGGATCTCAACAGGAAGGAATTTGATAATCATTTAAAAATATCAATTACATGTTATTCATTCCAGTTCTTATATACATTCAAAAATGTGTATTGAATGTCTAGTGTGAACTGTGCACTGAAATAACACTATGTGTGTAAAGGGTAGCAAAACTTCCAAAGTCCTTGTCTTTGTCAAGCTTTTACTCATACAGAAGAGAAAGGCATTCAGCAAACAAGTAAACTACAGCAAGATGTGAAAAAGTATACCACAATCAGAGAAAGAACAGAATACTAGGGCTGCATTAGTAAATATTAGGATAAAGTACTATAGCAAAAATTACCAAATAATGCCAGAGAGAGAGAGAGAGAGAGGGAGTGGAGGGGGAGAGACAGAGACAGACAGAGAGACAGAGAGAGTCTGCTAAAAATATACATATGTACATCAGCAGTTCATCATACTAATAAATGTCTAGAAACCAATGGCTATAACTTTTAGAACTCATTTACACCTTCAGCTTTATAGACTTTCTTAGCGTATGTATTTATGTGTGTCTACATGTGTATCCATATGATATATAAATATGTACAGATAGAAATACATATAGAGGTTTACATGTATAATCTGTGTATACTTTTCATCCATTATGTCTGTATCTCCTTCTTGCCAAACAGCCTAGAAGGATGAGGTATAAATAGGCACCAGCCACACTTCCATGGACCAAGTCCCTTCATGTTGTTACTGCTCGGTCTGGACTCACCACGTCCACGTTTTCCCAAAAAACATGCTCTGCATGCTATTCCAAACTTCAGAGGTGACTTTCCTTTTCTCTCGTGGATATGACCTACACGTCACAAAAATCTTTCCACTTCAATCCCCATAACAACAAGATTCAGCACAAGGTCGCACTTCCATACCGTTTGGAAGATGCCATTGGTCTAATTATTTGAGAGGACACTGGAAGAAGATTGAAGGGAATGGTGGCCTCTGGTCTCCCCATGTATTTCTTCGGGATGCTTCATACATTAGTGAAAGTTCTTCCAGAGCAGATGTTTGTGGAAAAAATAATAATTCAAAAGTAGGAAACAAAGCTAATGTCCTAACACTGAAACATACTTCGGTGTTAGAGTGTGTGATCTCATGAACAGAAGACGTAAATGAAATGCAAGGGGAAATAGACACCAAATCATTCACATTTGTATTTGCCAAGTGATGCCTCCAGAGCCTTTTTCTAAATTCAATGGAAAATAACACAAATAGGAAGACGTGCACTGAAGTAACCTACATTTTCAAGAGATCAGCCCTTATGTAGAGGATTTTGGAGTGGGGAAGAGCCACAGAAGAATAAATACATAAAGCTCCTACCGTATAAAAGCAATAAGAGACATATTTGCATTCAAGTTGCAGCAGAGAACTTGTTAATAAATGAAGATATTGCAGATATACTTCTGGGAGAGACTGTCTGGTCTGGGCAGTGGTTGCAATGTAGGAGCAAATAAAATGAAATGAAGACAGGTCAGTTCCTTGACTGGATCGAGGCACATGAAAGGTACTGTTTACTGAAAGAATGAGGTAATTTGGAAGGAAATATCAAGGATTCTGTTAGAAAAATGATACTTTACACTTTTTTATATTTCCTGAAGTTCAAGTGCAAATAAGATATTGGATAAAAAATCTTATAGTTTTAAACAAAAGTCTAAAGTCTGAGTAACAAACAAGTAAGATTTATTAATAATTCAAAGTTAACGCTTTGAAAATGTAAAGGTTTTGGAGAGGGGAAGAAGGAAGAAAAGCCAAAGAGGAACTGAGTTGTGCAGGACATAGCACATCAAAGACAGACACATCAGCTAACAGGGACTCAGGCAAGTGTCTGTCACCATGGAAATAATGCAAGAGCATTCGCTTTCCTGTTCTCTCTTTTCTTGTTTCCTCTAATGTATTAAAAGCTTTATTTTGTTCTTAAACAGTTATAAATAATAATTTATAAGAAACTGTATATATGTTAACTATGTTTATAATTAAATTTTGATTAGTTTGGACATTGACAAATACCTGTGTAATCATCACCGGAGAAATGTAACAAAAACTCCTTAGATTTCATGCTGTTTCATTATTCACGTGTGTGTGTGTGTGTGTGTGTGTGTGTGTGTGTGTGTGTGTGAGAGAGAGAGAGAGAGAGAGAGTTTGTGTATATGTAAAACGTTTAGCATGAGCCAGGCAGTGTATATCTGTAATCTCAGCTACTAAAGAGGGAGAGGTGGGGTGATGGTTTGAGCCCACAAGCTCAGCCCCAGCCTGAGCAGTAGAGAGAGACTTCACCTTATAATAAGACAAAATACTACAAAAAGCATGTAACTTTTTGTGGGTGGTCTGACCATTGACAACTGGAAGTACATAATAACATATTGTTAACTACAGTCAGTATGTTACACAACAGGTCTCTAGAATTCAAACAACTAGTATAGCTGTAACAATTTTCCATTCCCTTCAACATTATCTGGAAACTGTTACTGTCAGTGGAATCAGAAAGCATTTGTGTATCTGCATCTGACTTACTTACCCAATGTCCTCCGCATTCATCCACATCCACACTCATATAAGGGAAGACGCTTCCTTTCCTAAGGATGAATAACATTCTAGTGAATATCACACACAGTTACCAAGATATGAAACCAACTTGTGCTCATCAACAGATGACTATGAAGAAAATATGTTGTATTCATATTGCTTATCTTTGAACACAGAGCCTGAGACTCTTGAGAATTGAGACTCTTATGTTTTAGATACTCAGATCCTCATCCATAGTTTGATGTAAATTTTAAACAAAGAACAAGGAAAATATACAATTTTTCTAAACATATTTGTATTTTTAGAATGTTTAACTTTAGCTATCTTAGTTATTCCTCCAAGATACATTTATTATATAATTATTTCACCTAAATTGTGATTTGCACGTGACAAAAACTACTAAAACAGCCAATATATGACAGAGGCTAGCTTGAAGAAAGGTCATCTTTCTTTGAAGAATAACCTGTGTTCAGCTGAAAGGAATGTGTATTCTGATTTTCTGGGGTGAAACACTCTGTAGATGTCTATTAAGTTCATTTATTCAAAAGTTTGGCTCCGTTCTAGTATTAGATTAGTATAGATTATTATTATTATTATTATTATTATTATTATTATTATAGATTATCTAGATTATTTTTTGTCTAGTTGATCTGTTTGTAATAGTGAAGTGTTGAGGTTCCCCACTAATATAATGGTGTGATTATTTGGCTTTTTGTGTCCTTTAATATTTGTTTTATATAGTTGAGTGCACCCGTATTTGATTGTCATCTTTTTCTCTTGGATTGTTCCCTGTATGAGAATGTAATGATTTTCTTTGTCACTCCTAATTAGTTTTGATTTAAAGTTGAACTTGTGTGTAAATAAGATAGTCACTCCTGCTTTTTTGTGACTTCCTATTTATTTTCTGTCCTTTTACTTTCAGTCTATGGATTTCTTTTTCAATTAGTATACTTTTTGAACACAGCATATTGTTGGATCTTGCTTCTTGATCCCTTCTGCCAATCTATTTCTTTTAACTGGTGAATTAAGGCCATTAACATTGATGGTTATAAATGATAAATGCTGCCTTATACTTGTCACAATATTTTTCTGTCATTGATTCTTTTACTATTATTTCCTTCTCTGCCTTTAATTTCTTGTCTTGCCTAGTGACTTCATTCTGCTGGGTCTCATGGAGTTGTGCATCTCATTGTCTTCTCCTAGGATATTGTTTAAAATTTTTTGTAGTGCAGGCTTAGTATTGATGAAGTTTCTCAGATGTTCTTTGTCATGCAAATATCTTATTTCTCATCAATTTTGAAGGATAGTTTTGCAGGATACATCAGTCTACGTTGGAGGTTATTGTCTTTTAAGGCTTGAAATACTTCACACCAGGTTCTCCTTGATTTGACTGTTTGGGTTGAAAATTTTGCCATAATTCTGGTGGGATTTCCTTCATATGTGTTCTGTTTCTTTTCTCTAATGGCTTTCAAAAATTTGCTCTTCTGTTAAGATTCTGTTACTGTGACTATTATATACCTAGGTATTTTTTTTTATGTCACTTGCACTCTCTCCTATTTCTACACTGACTCCTATCAGTCTTGTTATTCTTTTTTCTATCATCTAGCAGCTGCTGGATTGATTTCTCCTTGCCCTCTACTGTTCTAAAGAACTTTCCTTTCCTCCTCATAAAACAAATTCTATCTTCTATGTCTGATATTCTGTCTTCATATTCGTTAGCTCTACCATATTAGCTTTCAGTGGAGTTTTTAATCTCTTGAGTAAAGATTATTTTTGATATCATTTTTCCACATCTTCATTTGTTAGCAGTTTGCGGTAGTCATGGTGGTTATATTACTGGGTGAATCATTTCACTGATCCCCAGTTTTCCCTTTGGAGATTGGAAATTCTGGGTTTGAGATTTATGTGGGGTTTCCTCATTTCGAATTCTTTGTTACTGTTAGTGTTTTTGGTTTAATGTCTGCAATCTGCTTGTTATCAATCTGCTTGATATCTTTCTTGCTAATATTTAGAACCCTTCAGAAATGCTTTTTTCCTGTGTCAGCTTCCTGTACTTGGGTCGTCAGGCCTCTGTGTAAGTTCCAGCACATGCCCAACTCTTGCTATGTAGATGCAGATTCTCATCCTGAGTCTTGTGTGATGGTTCCCTGTGAAGTCAGAGTGTAAGTGCTGTTCCGGTGGAATAGAGCCACTCCACATGTCCTTGGCCAATCCCAGTCCCCAATAATCTTATTTCTAAAAGGAGAAAAATGTGCCTTTTGCAAGGTTCACTGTTTTACTTTGGGAGTTTAGGCAGATAGTAAAGACTTCTGTTTATTAAAGCTAAATGTATTTTTGTATAATTAAGTTTACATATATATATATGTATCATACCTATATACATATAAACTGTATATATTTCATTTAAAAGTTAAAACACACAAAGGTAGCTAATATTTCATTTGTATTACGCTCTTATTAAACTGGCTTAATTTACAGTAGGACTATAGCATACATTTTTAAATATCTAAGATCATTTAGGCTTTTTTTTTTACTGAGTAGGTTAACTCCATATTTCTATGAATAATATTTTTATCTTTCATCACCTTCTAGCTAGATGCTACAAAAAGTCTAACTGTGCTACAAGAAAAAGATATGTTGCAGTTCTAAGTTTCACTATCTCAAAATGTTATAGTGAAGTCTTCCTAAAGGAAGACAAGCTAAAGCAAGGCCATTAAGATAAGTCAATATTGAGCATGATGGCTGTCTTTGTAGAAAGAGAAGATTTGGACAGACAGACAAATACAGAGAGGTGGTTAAAGGGCGGGAGTGTTTAACTGCTCAGCCATGAGATGACAGGGAGGCCAGACAAGCTCAGAACTTGAAGGAGGCAGAGCCATCCGTGGCATGACTCTACCAACACCCTGGTTTCATGTTTATGTTCTTGAACGGTATGCAATTCATGCCTGCTTTTTTATGTCACTGATTCTGTTGCACTTTGTTAGATTCAGGAATACTCATATTCATATATACCTTTTAAATTATAATTTCTACATATATGTATATAATTTCTGACATATTCTTTGTTAATTATGATTTTAAAGATCTTCAATATACAAATAATAATCATAATTTAATATAATGCAAACTACCTTTTTGGCACACAAATATACAAAACTGTTGTAGGGGAAATTAAACTTAAAACTTTTTATTTAAGTTTTAAATATATATATATGTATATATACATATATATTTAATTATATTTATATTTATATTTATGTATATATACATATATATACATATATATACATATATACATATATATATACATATATATATATAATGTACCAATAAAATCAATTAAATATTTTTTAAAATGTGTATTAGATGTGAAAAATAAAATACAATGTTTTGAGTTCAAGAACCATTCATTATAGATGTTGAAAGTAAATTTATGTGGAAATAAAATTAAATTAACATAAATATCAGATAAACATTGTTGCATTATCCAAAAAGATATGGATATATGTTTTAATTTCATAAACTTCTATACTAAAAACTACTAAATTAAATAAAAATGCAAAACACCATATATATTCTGCAAATTTCAGATGTTTACCCAGTTGTGTGGTGCACATTTTGAGAACTACATTCCAGCCTATTTTTGATATCTAAGAAGTAGTTAATATTTTAAATGCAATCTGAAAAATAAGAAAAAAAATCTACCTATTTGTTTATGGAAGGATGTTATTCAACATTCCTTGTGAAGCTTTCATTCCGAGGTACATGTGCAGGATCTTACACTTCCAGCAACCAGCGTTTCTGCTGGGATTTCGAGCTCAGTGAGAGGAGAACACAGTCTTCACATAAGGCAGCAGCTCCGGATTGGAGCGAACATCTCCTTCCCAGGTCTTGTGATCAAGAGTATTGTGTGAACCCTCCAATGAGACAGGTGGCCAGTCGCAGTTCTTGATTTGGCACTGATTTCTTTTCATGAGAGAAAGATGTTTTAACATCTTCTAGGTGTGCACATGTGCACTCGATGATGAGTTTGTCCTTTATCTAAATAATAAACACAAGATGACTAAAGTAAAAGCCCAGTTCAAGACTAAATACTGCCAGTTACTAAGCATTAAATTTAACATTGAAGCGAATATAGGGTTGCTATGAAGATAAAATACGTTCACTGACTAATCTCCAATGACCTCCATTGACTTAATTTTTAATAATATGCTAATAAGGAAACTGCTTTCAAGGGTAGGTAATTCTGCAAAGTCACAGAGGACAAAAAGAGAGTCTGGAATTTGTACACAGATCTCTCTGTATCACCTACCATAAACTTAACATTAACAGAACACGACAGTGAAGTGTGATAATTTTTGAATAGTGTAATTACATATTAGACTATTAGTGAAAAAGTAAACTTTTAGAGTTTTACTCATTTGAATGATTCTATTTTTCATTTTTGTTGCATAGATTTTCTATCCAGTTATTTTGGTTTTATTTCATGGTTATGGCTCTATTTTAGACAATAGGACTTTCATTATTTATTTGACTTAAAAATGCACATATTTCAATTCTTCCAAAACTTCTTAGGTTTCCTTCTCACATTAAATTTTTGTACATGTTTTCTATGTTGCATGTTGTTAGAGTTTTGGGTACAAATTTTGAGAAGAAACTTTATATTTAAAAAATTTTATGTACATGTATCAATTCCCTATAGTGAATGTAATGAGTATGTAGTGCAAATACGTACCAATAAAGTAAAAAAAAAAAGCTATGAATTAAGAAAGATAACCTTGAGGATACTTCTTTCTGGGGTTATTTTGTAGTTACATTCTCTGAAGAACCAGATTCCCATGATCCTGACACTTTGGGGTTCTATCATGGGAAGGAGAATGGCTAGAGATGCTCACCCTAAGAAAGTGAGTGCTGATAAGCTGAAGCAGTCTCTGATATCCATGGACCTCTATCTTTTTTCCAATTGTCTTACTTTCCTCCTTGAGAAGAAAAAATACTCACCACTCAAAATAAAAGGAAGAAAGGTTTATTTGACTCAGTTTGTGGTTACCTGGCTTCAAGGCAGGATGGCACGACAGGAGGACTGCAGAAGAGAAATAGGGCATGGCAGGTAGAAGGCAGTAATGCAGTAAGCGGCAAGTGACAAGCAAGCAGTGACCATCGTCCTGTCCCTTTTGTGCTATATGACTACCTATCCCTAGGCGAGATAGCATTCACACTCAGAGTGGGGCAGCCTTGATCCTAGGATTCCAGCATGAATCAATCCTTGACCTCAGAATCATGTATCCTAGATCCAGCCACCTCTGAAAAGCCCCACCTAGGACTGTCTAAAGCTTCATCTGGATCCGATTCATAACAGGGCTCAACTGCAGTCCAGGCTTCTTATGATAGCCTACCAACATTGAGGATATTTGACTACCCTTCCTCACAACCTGTGCTATTTCTGTTCAGCATATTAGTTGTAGTTCATTTACACAGAAGTTCATACACATACAGTGTTTTAATCATATAAATCAAATACTGTTATGGATCTTTTCTTATATTTATTATTTGTTCTTTATAATAAGAACTTTATAGATGAAAATATTGAGGTTTTGAGAAACTAAACAAATTGTTCAGTACAAGGTTTTTAATTAGTATGCACACTAGAACTCCATGATTCTGCTTTATGCTACTCTTTGTTGGACTCAATCTTCAATTTAATTGTGCAGATTAAAAATAACAATCTTTTTATTTATCTGTTATTAAAATTGTTCCTAGAATAGATATATCATGTTACCTATCATTCAGAGCAATCACACGACAAATATTTATCAGAAGCAATAAAGTTATTGACTATCCTGGGCCAAGAAAACCTTATGATCTGTCATATAACTGAATTCAATTTATCAGTAAGAATATGAGCCAATAAAAATGTCTGCCAGAATTTTAGGAGTCTGAAACACTGGCGGACAGACGGTGAAAGAAAATTGTGTTGCAGGTATTTATAAGTGTTTGCATGTGTGTATTCATGAGAGAGAGAGAGAGAGACAGAGACAGAGAGACAGAGAGACAGAGAGAGGGAGGTATGAGTCAAAAAGTAGCAAAAAGTAGCAAAACATGTGTCATTTGACCAGACATCAAATTAGCTGAGCAATTTTCACATTTATTCAAAAATAATATGAGAATCATTTCAAAGCAAATAACAGGATATATTTTGGCATTGTAGTTTGTATAACAATAAATTTTACTGGTGCATTATTTGGCTTTCCTGTGTATGAGATGCAATACCCAATATACATAACTTAAAGGAAGAAAGGTATAAAATGGCTCACAGCTGCAAGGGATTAGGTCCATGGTTGTAGGCTCCAAATCAGGCAAGAGTGGAGAAAGTGAGAATTCTGAACCAGGCTCCATGGTCAGGCCTCCATGACTCATTCAGATACCTACAGAAGTCTACCTTACTAATTCTTGAGGTGGATCCTAAACCAGTCACAGAGACAGTTAAGTGGAACCACCATTCCTAAGAATAATGGTGTTTGTGCACCTTACATAGCTGCCTGTTACAAACATTTTAAGGAAGGGACAAAGTAATAAAGGTAATGAAAATGTTATACACACATAAGTTTGCATAAAATACAAATGTACACATTGAGCTGTGTAACTACACAAGCGACAATTACAGACATATCTGTGGAGAGAGACATGTAGAGGTAAAAATAGGTGAATCTCAATGAATATTTGAACCTCATTTAAGTACTTATTTCCCAAATGAAATGTGGTGTTTACATAAATTATAGACTTGTGATTTTCCACATTCTAAGCTATTTGAAATCAGAATGATGCATGGAGTCAGGGGAATCTTAGCAATATGTCATGGTTCATTTGTAGCCTGCATTTTTCCTTATTAGTGACACAAAGCATGGTAGTGAGCTTCATAATTAACAGTCTCTTAGTTTAATGAAATGTAGAATTTATTAGTAGAGGAGCCCTTTGGAGTTATGAAGGTGACTAAGAAATTAGAATCTTAAATTTTAGGCAGCTTTTAGTGACAAAGTCTCTGCTATGATAAAAGGAGAGATATTTGCATTTGTATTTCTTTTAATTTTTTCTTATGTCAAACTCTACCTTTAGCCAGATGTTAGAGCATGTTACTATGATTCCAGTTACTGGGAAGGCTGAGGAAAATTACTAGGAGAATTACTAGAAGTTCAAAACCAACCTTGACCAATGAGAAAAACCTCATCCCTGGTGAGGGTTGGTAGGTTGTGTTATCTAGAGTAAGAGAAACTCAACTAAATTGGTTCAGGAATCCTACACCCTGTGGTGTAGAAGACCCACTCTAGGGTCAATCATCCCCTGGATGGTATAAAGGGGGAATGAAAAGGATGGTTCTGCCTCTGAAGAAACAAAAGTTTTCTTGTCTTGTGAGATGGACTTTCTCTATAATGCCCAGGCTGGCCTTGAATTACTAGGCCTCAAGAAATCTTCCTGCTTCAGCCTTCTTGGTCATAGAATTTATAGGCATCTATTGATATAGTCTTTTTTTCCCCAAGTACTAGGGATTGAACTCTGGACCTTGTTTGTCAGGCAAACATGGTGCCATTCAACTATATCTCCAGCTCTATCCTATCTTTGATTTGATATGAATTTTTAATTTCCAGGTTCAAGCTGTGCTTCTGGAAAGTATCCTTCTGCTATATGCTAGAACACGTGATTAAATATGTCAGAGACATCATTTCTCCACAATTATTTTGTATCTGGTTCTTTCTATAAACACTATTTTGTAATTGAGTTGTAGTATGTGTAGTTGATATTGCAAAGTAGAAAATATTTAAAAGGAAAGAGTGTAAAGGTAAAAACGAGGGGAAAACAAATGTGGTAATAATAAAGAAAAAAGAAAACAAATATTGTGTATATAGGGAGTGTGGGGATGCAGGGTGGGGGGAAAAGGGAAGAAATGAGAATCGAATCATGTCATATTCTGGTACAAACTCTTAATGTTGAATGTGATTATCACGTGTATTCATAATGTACCAATAAAGATAATTTTAAAAATTGTTAAAAAACACTATTTGATTTCTCTTGTTACCATTCTCTGATCTGTCATTTATCATGATGATGCTACGACTTTAGATTTCAAGGTGATTTTATTCTGGATTACTTTACCATTTTCTTTCTTTTATTTTCAGACATTGGTGCTCAACTTTTGTCTCTATTTATTATATCACCAATATTTTTAGAGCTCTTAATTGAGAATCTGATATTTTTGTTGTGAAGAATAAATATGTACCTTTGTCATTTCACTAATGTTATATGACAACCTTTCCTGAAGTTGTTTGGGTGTATTAGTAAAGTACACCTTTAGGAAAGTTATCATCTGATTTTTGTTTGTATGGCTTTCCTCACTTTTTTTCTTTATGTCAGGTTTTTTCAGAGCACTGATAAGTAATGTTACATTTTCTTTCGGATTCTTATGACCCATGATTAACCCTGGGAACAAAAAATAGAACAAAGTTGATGAGAAAAAAATTATGCAGAGCATGTCATGAATTAATTTCTGTATTGTCCTCCTGCAAAATTCTTCCAAAAGCTGTTCCTGTAGTGTAGGTCCTTTCTGTTTGGAGAACTTAAGCAACATGTCAATCACTGTAAAAATCTGTGAAACAGTAGGCTCTTTGTACTGAAATATGTTGATCTCTTCTTTTGCTTTCAAATGTCCTTCAACTGCCATTCTGTACATTTAAAAGGGACTTTTTTTCCCCAAAGGTAAGTTATGTCCAATTTCTTTTTAAACAGTCATAGTAGTTTATTTACATTTAAACACTTTGTAAGATATTTATAAGACAACCAATATATTAGAAAAGATGTCAAGTACATGAATTATAACAGCGAATAATATGGAAAGGGAATACCACAAAGCTTAAGTGGACAAATAAAAAATTTCTCTCTCTAGTTTATTAACATTAGCTTAAACATCATTAAAGAAAGAGACAAAGACCTATGTTCTAGTAGAACTAAGGTGCCTTCAGTTAAACATTAAATGCTACAGGGTTATAGGAAAAAAATCAGACTAATTTTGTCCTCAGACTGTAATGCACTGTAATTTCACTTTTGCAGTACTGCTCCAAAGTCTGTCTCAACAAACATCAACATGTCCTAATGAAAGGTGACTTAATCTAGAATAGAATAAATAAAATGTCTTCCAGGAAAAGGAGAACCAAAGAAAACAAATCCTCTTTGTTTCTGGCCAGATGGCACCTACAGATTCCTTTGAGTCTAAAAAAGGTTTATTATCTGGAGAGACCCCTGGGTAAGTAAAAAACCTATAGGTTAAATTTGCTAAACAGTAACCAAAAGTAGTGATGCAATAATTTAGCTGCCCACAACAATACTGCAGAAAAGTTTCATGGAAAAAGCTGTCTTCTCAGACATTTATTTACCTGATTTGCAGTCTCTTCCATACTCTGTGAAGATGATTTTTTTTCATCACATCATTTTTTATTCCTAACTTGGTCCTGAAGCTCCTGGCAAAGTTTTTTTTGTTTATTCTAGGATTAAAACCAGTGACTTTATAGCTGATACATCAGGGTGAAAAGAGTTCCAAGCAAGCACAGTCCCTCACCACTGCTGATGGACTTAAAGTTGAGAGCATCTGAGAACACCTGAGGATATGACCCCACTGTCAGGGACATGTGTATAATGGAACACAGTTTTGTAAGCATGATTAACAGTCAACCACACATATGTAATGCAGTCATGCAAGGACACAGAGCTTGTGTATCTCCCTGTGTCTGATAACGGAAGAACTAAAGGACAAGAACTAAAGGATAAACAAGCAGCTGTGAGCTCAGAGTGCCTTCTCTGAGTCACCTGCTCTGCTGCTTTCTTGGAGCTCCACTCCACATCCTTGCTTTGTTGGTGGGGAATTCGGATAAATGAACAGTCCTGGTGGAGTTTGGCCCTGACATTTATGCAGTAACCCTCTGTGCCTCCTCATTTTAATCTTCTTTTAAATTTCCAATTTGACACCTAGAGGTCTACCTTTGTCCCTTCAAGAGCATATATGATCCTGGGTTCCAGTGCTGTCATGCAGAAGATCTGCAGAGATCTGGTTGAGCTCCTACTCTTGAGGCTTCTTCTCAAGATCTTAGGGTCTGTATCATCTTGTAGCTTTCTTATCCATTTCATGTCCTCAGCTTTGAGTGGCAGATGATAGAGTCACTCATCTGCTGCTGGTTTTATAGGCATGCAGAATGCAAGAAATATGGAGTCATGGAGACTTCCAAGTAGATTTCAGGAGGTTTGAGAGATTAAGCTGTGAGCCTCTGAGAGGAAAGTATAGAAAGCTGTGATAGTGAAGAAAACATTGCTGTGGAGATTCCAAGAAACTGGAGAAGACAGAGACATAGCTCATTAGTTGAGCAAAGTTCAAATGGTGAAAACAGACATCACAAGAGAGGGCCCCTACAGCAAAATCTGCCAATTCCATAGATGTAGGCTGCTCAAGCACTTTGGATTCACATCTCTCCACAACATGTCCTGGGTGCTGAACATGGAACTAAAGATTTAGTGTTTCTATTTCTGGATTTTGTCCTTGTTTTAGTACCATTTCTTTCTGTATATCTGTTTCTCCCTTTTAAAATAGAAATGTTTACCTTGTGCCTTTGTAGGTCAGGAATATTTAACTACCATTCTGATCGTTACAGAGACTCACTGCTAAAAGTTTTCCTTGCAGCTCAGAAGAAACTTGGGACTCTTCAACAATTCTCAAAATGTTAAGACTTTATGACTTTTACAGATGAATTAAATGCATTTTACATAGTAAGATGGACATGAGTCTTTGCAGGATCAGGGAAAAACACTATGGTCTATATTTCAAGCATAACCTAGTTTTCAGGTTTGTTGAAGTGGCTGAGTATCAAGGGTAGTATACTCATCAGTAGACTCATTGTTTGAGAAATTATTTAGCCTAATGTTCTGTTGAGAAATGGGTCTCAGTAGGCAATGTGTCACCAGGGGCACATTCTGGAAGGTGTATTTTGTACCTGGATCCTCCCTTCTCTCTGTTTCCTGACTGCCATAGATTGAAGAGCATTTCCTTGTCATATCCTTCCATTACATCATTTCTGCCTTTGAGCCAGCCAGCTATCAACTAAAACTCCAGTCCAATATAAAACTCTGCTTCTTTGTGTTGTGAATGTCAGGTTAGTTTGTCTCCATGACAAAAGTGACTAAGACATTACTGTATCATAATAAGGGCAAATAGCTGCAGATTTAATGGAAAGTGATGCCCTTAGGCCTCTATTATTTCTGGCTTCACTAATATTGATAGTAAATAGGATCATGCCCAAATTAAGGCAGGGCAAGTGACCAGGGACCCAACCCTTTACATATTTTTTAAAATAATACTAACTAATCCTTTAGACTATGCTGAGTGCAATAAAAAGAAAAGAAGCAGCCAGCATCATCTTCAATGGCACAGAACTTGCACAGTGAAGAAGGCTTCACACTGAGAAGAGTCCATTCTAAGGATCTAATGCTCTACCCTCACTTCTTAAAATATGTAATGTATGCTTTAATATGTGGTCTTCAGCTTTATTTAAAACCACAAATTATATCACTCATCACATGAGTGGTTTAAACCCAAGATCAATTTCAAGGATAGAGATCACACCATGTATCACTAACCTAAGTGCCTCAAGAACAGAAGCCCGTCGGCTGTTCCAGAAGTGTACAGGAAATGTGGATGGTGAGGAATGTGCTGTTGTATCTACTAAATTCCTCTTCAGGAATGGAGGATATTTTCCCAGCTACTGTGAGTGCCTCTGGCATAAATACCAATCATATATGATTTTGCTCTTTGCAAATTACCTTTTCTAGAGAAAACAGTTTATCAAATACCATCCTTATTTCCAAGAGAAGTTTGTGATAAATGATGAGTTGTAAAGACCTCACCCCAACCCTAAATTACAAAAGTACTAAAAGGTCATTCTGGCTCCAGAGCTCTCTGTTGGGTCACCAGACTGTTGCCCCGGGATCGAATCACAGCTCTCCTCACCAGGCCTTCTTCCACAAGTGTGCACAGGATAATGTACTAATAAACCTCTGCATACCCTGGTCACCAAAACATTGTTCCCTAAGAAGCTCACTGACTACATCCTTTGTTTTCCTTACCTGGGTTTTGTTTGTTGGTTTGTTTGGCTTTTGCTATGATATGATGATTCTGTAGGATGCAGAATTAGCCTCCAGTTCTTCTGTATCTTTTTCCTAATAATACTTGTTTACAATCTCAATTTTGTAGCTTAAGATGCAGTTTTTTAAAGAAAATATATTAGTAATATTTTAAACATTAGGAAGGAGTCATGGTAGTACCAAGGGATGCTAAAAGATTCCTGTTTTAGGATTGTCACATGATTTGATAAGAGCCAGAATGTTATTCAATATCTTAAACCAGCATTTTCTTGTCTTTAAGGAGAATAACTTAATTTCCTTATCTTGCAGATTTTCTAGGAAGATTAAGTGGGCTGCAGCAGAGAAGTCCCATTTTTTGTCCCTGTAATTGGAGCAAGAGAATTGTGGCCATGATGACTCTGCACCCTGAGAGGTGTCCCTCTGAGCATGAAAGGGCTCTGATTCCAGAGCGAGACCCAGGGGATTATATCCCATTTTTGCCACAGGCTTGATGACCAGAGGCAAACAAGTAAACGGTCTTTTGCTCTTTCCTGTCTCTGATAAGGGATTGCCACAGCCACAGGATGTCCCATATAGGGCTGATTGGGATTAAAGCAGTTAATGTAGGAAGTACTCGCAACCAGTCTTGGGAGCAAATCAGAATGTCTCTACTCTTGTGGGGGAAGCGGACATCCATTTGAATGTGAAGTTCAATGTCATACACTGAATAAAACATCGATTTTATTTCCCATAGCACTGAATTTTTTGTTCCTTTGTGGTGTTATTTTTTATAATGTAATAGTAGTGGTACATTTGAGATGTACAGTCTGATGGTGTTCATCCCTAGGGTCTTGTACATTTACATGGCCTATCTTACTTCTTATTTTTACCTCATCTCTTGCCCTCCCCTCAACCTTTCTATCTTCCTCATCTACAAAGACTTTACTTGCATTTTTCCCTCATATTTTTTCTTATCTTTTTTTTCCTTTTTCCTACTCCTTCTCCCTAATTCCCCTTCAATCTTAAAGATTTTCTATGTATTTCAAGTGTTGATGGGTTTGTGGGGAAAAAAAAGGAATCTTTATCCACTGTTGGTGGGAGTATAGACTGGTGCAACCATACTGGAAATCAGTATGGAGATTCTTTTTTTTTTTTTTTTTAGGTTTTTTGAGACAGGGTCTTGCTTTGTGGTTCAGGCTGGCCCTGAGCACAGCCTCAAACTCACATCACAGCAATCCTCCTGCCTCTGCCTCCCGAGTGCTGGGATTACAGGCGTGAGCCACCATGCCCGGCACTGTGGTATGTGGTACCGGAACCACTGAGCTAACTCCCCGGCCCCACAGTATGGAGATTCTTAAAACACCGAGGTTTGCAGGTTCCAT
Source organism: Petromus typicus (assembly GCA_004026965.1). NCBI lineage: Eukaryota > Metazoa > Chordata > Mammalia > Rodentia > Petromuridae > Petromus > Petromus typicus. The sequence continues at coordinate 12,650 of PVIR01009185.1, read as the reverse complement.
TTGACCCAGCATTTCCTCTGCTTGGTGCCTTCTCAGAAGAATTAAAAGCATCACACACAGTGCAATGATATTTATAGCAGTGCAATTCTTAACAACTAACTCTTGGAAACAACAAATGCTCATCATCTGGCAATTGTAACTTTAAAAAATAAAACATCTTACTATATACAACTATGAACTAATATTTACTTTAAATGCAAAACAAGTTTTAAAGACAATTTTCAAAATAAGAAGAGCACAACTTCAAAAATAACACAATCCTCATCCCCTAACACTTGCTTCTAATTTCTAAAACTAATTTTGCTGCCCGACTTTATATCTGATTTAAGTATTAATACAAAATCTTAAGAAGGAATAAAATTATTCTTTTTTGAGCATATTGATTTTACCCAATCAGTATTTCCTGGAAAGATTTATGGTATTTAAACTATATTTGTAATAGAAAAATAAAATTGTTTACTAATGTTTGTGCTTCTTTTTTTATCAAATTCTATTCTAATTTCAGTTTAGAAATATAAAAAAGGAAACCATAACCTCAGGTAATGTCTGTTTTTCACTGCTTAAAATCAAATTTGAACATTTTGTCTGGCTTCACATCTTGTGGCTTCCCTAATTGATGCAATCCATGAACCTGCATGTTTTACAGAACTTGTTGATGAGTTTGGCTGAGAAAAAAGAGACCACCATTGTTTTCCAATATTTCTTAAGTACAAGCAAATTACTTTTTCATATATGGAAGCAAGGGCTAATATAAAAGCAACAGGAAACTTTTAAGAATTAAAAAAAGTGAAACTGTTGCTTAAAAATAGGAAATTTGAAAATAAAATGAATTATATAGATTGATACACAAAATGACTCATATTTCTTAAAAAGGTGTAACTTCGAGAAAACACTAGCAATTTCTGCAAAACAGCTTGCATGAAAATAAATACCAGCTTATACTCTAGCACATTAATTAATCTTTAGATAATAGAATTTTAAATATAATTTTTGTCTTCATTTTATTCCTCTGGAGACACATGGCTTTACATTACGGTAATGTTCCATAGTAACAGCGAATTGAAGAGAGTTCAAATATCTTGTGCTTACATTCTCAGGTATTACCCAAGGTCAGTAAGTCAATACATTTTCTTTTACAGTCTAAGTCATTGGAAAGTAATTGAGATGTCTGGTGTATTTATTACCAATTATTTCAAGATAGTCTGGGATGATGATAAGGAATCTAATGTGGGTATGTGGGGTATAATTACATGCAGGAAAAAAAAGGTGAAATCAATAGGATCATTAGCTCACCCACTGATGAAATTAGGGGCGGCACAGAGACTGGAAGACTCAGAAAATAGAACAAGGTGAACAGATCCTTGCTTTACAATAATGATAATTTATGAAGCATGAGGATAAACTTTACCAGAAACTCTATTTTCACATTCTAAATATAAATGCAACAAGCCTCCATCTTATTAATTGTGCTAAAAATAACCTCTTTAACTTGGCTGATTTCTCAACCAGAGAAGTTTTTTTCCATCAGAAGTAGTAGATCTTTCTGATTTTTACAGATTCATGAGGACACAATTCAACATACAGCAGGAGCAATGCAAGTTTCAGTACATGTGTAATAAAAAATTAATTTAGCTGTAAAATCCAGACATCGGTCCTATCATTTCAGGTTGCTATAGATAATTAAGAAATCAAACAAATTTCTCTTTTATCTGAAGGGCTATTCAAGAAAGCTGCAAGGAGAAGGGCAGCATATTCAATGCACATTTAAGGAAGATACAAAATTGTTACAAAGTGGTACTCAGACTTCCCAGCTCTGTGGGATAATGTTTAATTAGTATAATATATCCTAAGGAAAACAAGTAATAAAATGTAGTTTATTAAGGTTTTTGGAATGGAGAAAAATATACTTGCAGGTAGAATAAAAATCTTCACTAGTAAGTTAGTTGAGGTAAAGTAAATTATTGCTTCACCCTAAACTAGTGCGGCAGCATGGTGTCCCTTGTCGGCCACCCTAGGACAAGACTGCAGGACATGGGTCACAGGCAGAAAGTGTGTCAGTATCCAGATGCTGCCTGAGACACAGGACACACAGAGCAGCAGCCACATGCCCCCAAGAATCAAGGCAGACCTCTACACGCCAGTCCTCCCCCAAACAGAATAAAATGAACCTCAGAGGAAGAGGTCAGGCCCACACTGTGATTTCATTAGAAATGCCAAATAGAAGTCTTACTGGTACAATGCCATGGTTCAAATATATCCAACCAGAATTCATGAGTTATACACAATACAAAAAGCAACTGTGCTGATGGGGAGCAAGCTTTCTAGGCAACAGAGTGGTGAGAGTCTTGCTATCATGGATGAACTGATGCTAATATCATGGGGTAGGTTTGTTATTTTAAAGGTGATTATTATGAAAGCAAATCTAGTTTCCCATTACCCTGTCCCTGTCCCTGTCCCTGTCCCTGTCTCTCTTCTCTCTCTCTCTTTTTTTTTTTTTTTTTTTTTTTTGAGACAGGGTCTCGCTTTTGTGGTTCAGGCTGGCCCTGAGCTCAGCCTCCAACTCACATCACAATCCTCCTGCCTCTGCCTCCCGAGTGCTGGGATTACAGGCGTGAGCCACCACGCCCGGCACTGGTATGTGGTACTGGTATGTGCTGGGTGTGGGTCTACACACCCAGTATTGTTATGTGGTTACCAGGCAATCGAACCTGGGTCCTTGCGCTTGCAAGATAGGCGCCGGAACCACTGAGCTAACTCCCCGGCCCGCCTGTCTCTCTCTTGTACAGACTTCTCACTTTGCATTCTCTTCTGCTTTTATACCATAGGGTGACACAGCAGTAGGGTAGGCTCCGCTCATCCCGTGCAGACCTGTTGACCTTGGACTTCTTACCGACCTTGTAAGAAATAATCCACTTTCTGATGTTTGATTTATCAACACAATATGAATTAATACAGCTTCTGTATGAAATGGTAAAAAGTTGACATATTTAATCCATAGCTAAGGATTTTGATTTTATTTTTTCCGTTTCCAGGAACAAAAGACACAGAAGAGAGATTAACTCATCACCAGCATTTCCGTTCAGTAATATGATTGGTGCTGGTTTCTGTGTGATGTGTGGAAAATGTGTGTTGAAAATAATGAGGAAAAATGGTTATTTAAACACATAAAATCTTCTCGCATAAGTATCTTAGTTTCAACTCACTGCTCAAGTCCATTTTTAGCAGGTAAAATGAAAGAATTAAAGTTCTCCAATGGATAAGGATGATTTTATATTCCAAAAGAACATGTTTCAAAATTTAAAAATACACATAGAAAATATGGATATGACCAGAATACAGAAAAGACTCTCTGAAAAGGAGGTAACAGTATATGAAAGAGACATTTGGTGATGTGTGGGACTATACTTCTAAGGTGACAATTCGTGTAATTGGCTTACATTCTGATGTGACATAAACATACTCTCTTCTGACTGAGGACAAGGGCATGGCCTTTACATTCAGTCTTGTGTATATTTAAGTTGGAAAAATAGATTTAAATTACATTCTCTGACCTGGACCTCATATAATTTTGAATAAATGATTAGGAATTTATTAGATTCCCTCCATTCCATTCCCAAAGCCCATAATTAAAAACTCTGACCTGGGGAATCCTCCATACATATTTATTAAATGAATGAAAGAGAACAAAAACCTTCAGTCAGATGCTGTAGCCCAAATTGTAGAGTGAAATATTTTGAATTCTGTGAAGGTTTTAGAATGGGAATTCATCACTGAATCACATTATGAAGCACCCAGGTGTTCTAGGCCAGGCGTTGGGAGCTGAGCTGAGCATAATGAAATCAGTTTGAAATCAGTTCAATGCCGTCTGAAAAGAAAATTAAAATTTTCAGAAACATTTGCAGAAATAAAATTCTTGTAGTCCACCAGACACATCCTTTAAAGTAACACAGGTATGGCTGAAAATATAAAAGTGCAACTTTCCACTAGATGCTTCAATACATACAATATACTCCTAGATAAGTCCCAGGGAGAACCTCATTTTCCAACAGAATGTCTGGGCTGAACGTAAATGCAACCCTAGACTGTTGGCAGCAAATGGTGTTTTCAACACCTTACTCAGGCCTCAATTCAGTGGAGATCAGAGCACTTACTTCAGTATATCTGCATGTCCGTCCTGCTGTCCATATGGCATCATGGTGCCTGGTGATGGTTGAGTCCTTAATTATCTCTCTGAATAAAGAGAATGTTCAGTGCTAATTGTGGGAAATATTCTCTATATGTGGTCACAGTATTGTGTTTATTCTGCAAGCTTATCTTGACACTCATCCAGCAGAGAGTGAAACCTACAGTCATCCCCATCTTTGCATCAGGGTGGTCTTCTAATGACAACAATTCCAACTCAAGTCTCCCTAAGGGTCTTCTGAGAGCGGTTTACATCGTTTCTCCTAATTTCTTGGAATGTAGAAACTTGAAACCAAGCCCGCTGACAGAGGTGCAAATATGGGAAGAAGCTGACCACAGCCCTCAACTAGCCCTCTTGGAATAGAAGCCCTCTGGGGAATGGCTCTTTCTGCAAAGCCACCGGAGCCATCGCTACTGAGCCTTCACAACATGAAATATCCACAGCAAAATTAGTAATTATTTTTGTTTTAGAAATTACTATGTCCAACATCTCACTTGGCTATTGCCAGTGTGTTAGTAATGGTGGATACTTGGCACATCATATCATAGGGATAGTGTGTGTGCGTGCGTGCGTGCGTGTGTGTGTGTGTGTGTGTGTGTATGTATGTTATTCATTTGTTAGAAGTTAAAGATGTGGTTATGCATTATCACATGGAGAAAATAGAACAGTCCCTCTGTGAAAGACAAACAAGGGAAATGTACAAATTTTATTGGGTATTAAATTCAAAAGTTCATAATGACAAGGGAAGAGGAACAGGCTTGAAACCAGACTGAGCTACACTGGAGCTTCATTTCTTCCTGAACTTACTGTACAAAAATACATGAGTTAAGGAAACCTGTCTCATTTCATTCATCTACAATGTGGGCACAAAAATAAAATGAGAGATACTTTAAAATATTTATTCAATGATAGCCACAATTATACTGGAATTATCTACTGTGTTGTTTTCTATACGATTTCATTAGTTAATAATGAGATGAACCTGAAAGTGAAATCTAAATGAAAACTACCGAGTCCATTGTAGGTAAGAAAGGCAGTTGTGTGGAATACTTTAAAGTAAAACAGCAGCACATTGCCGCAGATTTAGTGCATTTCTTGGATAAACAAGACAAGCCAGGGCAAGAAATGTCTGCAATAGACAATGGTCTACTTCCCACAACATGGCAACTGTCTTCAACAGTTTGCATTAATAATCTCAGGTAAGATCTTCAGAATACTTCAAATGCCACCGTGACCTAATGAAGAAATTTTTTTTCAGAAACTACTCTATTAATGAAAAGAAAAAAAAAAGTTTATGTAAGCATAGAAGTATACCACAAATATGTCGTCTTCTTAAAACAGACTCCAAACATATCAGTTCAACTGTATTTATGCCTTGAAAAACGATATGCTACGTTTTGCAGGAAAATATTACATACTATAAAAATGCAAAAGAGTAAGTTAATGCCTTATAAAAACAAATGTTTCCTTCTGAACTTAGCAGTTTTACCATAGTTTAAAAGGAAAATGATCATTCTATGATGGAGAAAGACTAGATGAATTTAATTAAAACAATAAAGGAAATAAATGTATAGTTGCTGCATGTACATTAGTGTTTAGCCTAGGGAAGTTCACTTTTATTCCCCGTACTTTAACTGCTTAATTTCCCTTGCTTTCTTATGAGAGAAATAAGGTATTTCCCCTCGTATCTCATCTCCTCTACTGTGGCTTGAGATGCAGACCTCTTCCTCGCACGCCTTGGCCTGCACAGGACACCACGAAGTGCCTGTCCCATACCTTCCCATGACCCCTGCTGTGTCAGACAGACAAAGAGTTGAAAACTCCGCCCAAGCGCTGCAGCTCCTCTGAGCCTTTCCGGTGTGATGGCGCCTGAAGATTACTTAGCATCCGGAATCGGTGTGTGTGATTGCATAAGAGGCGGGGGAGGGTAAGGAGGGGCTGTGAGCAGCAGCAGGCTCGGGGAACGCAACTGAAGCAGAAAGAAGTCCAGGGGGAAGGCTGCTATTTTTGTGCCTTAGGTTGAAAGAGATGTGTTAGGCTTCGCTTGGCTGCGGGCACTAATAGCACTTTCTTGTTCGAAAGCAAAGGCAGTTCTCCGTGTGAAAACCTAGACAGGGGTATGAAATCTTGAAACGGAACGTATACTTTCGCTGTTGTTGTTTATGTTACTGCTTTTCACTGTAACTATATAGTATGTTCTCATTAGGAAAACAAAGTAAAAGTGGCAGGTGATCTCAGAATTCAGTGGTAACATCATTTATTTTATAATATTTTAATTTAATTTTATGATATTTTAATACACAGTAAAAACAGAAATAACCACATTTTAGACGGATTCATATCTGATTGTGTATATAGTAATCTTTGGGGGTGATCTTCCATGAACTATTAATATTATTATTTTAGTATAATGATCATTTTCTTTTTATTAACAAAATTTAGATATACATAACATTCATCAGAAGAAACTTGTAGCCATACATAATAGGTCTTGCCTTTCTTTTTGTCCTTATTAAGTATGTACTACCACAGCCTTATTAAGAACTGCATAATATTTCCTTGGGTGAAACTACATTTTCTTGAAAAACAATGATGCTCTTCTGATGTTTTCCTGGCCCCCTGCTGAAACTCTGGATGATTTGAAAATGTAACAATGGTTAAACAATTCAAGAAATCTGTTCTCTTAATGTTTGGATCAAGAATCCAAGTCAATTCAACTAAAACTAAGCATATAGTCTGTGGCACTGGTGAAGCTGGCCACGCAAGTGCCCCAAAAGATATATAATTTATCTAATATTCACTAAATTAAAATCACACACAATTTTACTCCTCCTATACTATCTGTATATGTTTGAACCCTCCCTTCATTCCAGAATTGACCTTTCTCTTGCTTTTCATATTACTTTCAGTGATGATATTATTTTTTCCACTGTGTCAAACTCGCATTCATTATCATCTTATTACTTTGCTGTGACATAGAGTTTATTCAGATGCTTCTCTGCAGAGATCTTGCTACAGTGAGCTTCCAGATATAGCATACACTAGATTTACACATTATGTGTTACCATGATTGGACCTAAATTTGTGTGTAACTTGGATTCATGATTCTCTTGCTGTAGATTTTAACAAGAGTCTGTTAGAACCATGTTATGTGATTTCTGTTTATCTAAATGTTGCTTATGCTCTGTGTTAGCTATAATCATGATACTTTCAAGTCTAAGTCTCTGGATATAAGCTGCAATGGGCCCTGCTTCCCACAGTTACATATGATAGTGCAGCCTCTCTGTGCCATGAGCTAGCCCTAAAATAAGTTTCATTTCCCCAAGGCCTATTAGACATGAACCAACCATCTTCATTTCCCAATACGTAGTTTTTATAAGGTCACAAATAATCACAACCAAAACACATTCAATGTAAATTTAAAGTGTTATTTGTAATAACAATTGTATACAGGGACCAGGGATTTAGCTCAGTGGTTCTGGCACCTGTCTTGCAAGCATAAGGGCCCGGGTTTGATCCCCCGGTAACCACATAACAATACTGGGTGTGGAGAATCATGCCCAGCAGCAATCAGTAACACACACCACAGTGCCCGGTGTGGTGGCTCATGCCTGCAATCCCAGCACTCGGGAGGCAGAGGCAGGATTGCTGTGATGTGAGTTTGAGGCTGAGCTCAGGGTCAGTCTGAACTACAGAAACCCTGTCTCAAAAAAAAAATGTATTTAAATAAGGTATCCAATGTGACACATGGATAAAAATACACACTGTGAAATGATTACCACAATCAATCTAATACCTAAATATTCACATAGTGGTCATCTTTTGTGTCTGATGAGAACACCTAAGAATTGTTCTCTTAGGACATTTTAGGTGTACAATACAGTGTCAGTAATTCTACTCCACTAGGTATATGTTAGTTTTTTGAAACTTTGCACATTTTAACCATAACCTTCCTATCTTCCCTCCCTTGCTATCACTCTATTTTGTGCTTCAATGAATTTCATGTCTTACAATTCCACATTGTCTTAGTGAGTTTTGTCACTGCTAGAAGAAGTTCCATACAGTTTAAAACCAGAGAGGTTTGATTCGGGGGTTTCGGTCCATGGCCACATGCCCAAGGGTGGAAACAGCATGGCGGAAGGGCCTGGAAGAAAAAGCTGCTCACTTCATGATAGCCAGGAAGCAGGACAGGAGGGAGGAGCCAGGCAGGGTAAACCCCCTCCAAAGGCAAATACTGAGTGGCACAACTCTTCCAAGCAGGCCCCACCTCCTAACAGCACATTTAGCTTAACGCCATGAATGCATCAATCCAGTACTGTGCACCACACCGCTCGAATCCCCCAAACCTCCAAGAGCCTTCCTAAGTCTCTCATCTGAACTTGTGAGACTTTCATGGGACATTCTACATGTCAAAAATAGCAGAGATACCTGGGACATATTGTAATATTTTTCTTTCTGTGCTTGGTTTATTTCACTTAGTACAACGTTTTTGGGCTTCATCCATGGAAATGCAATTTCATGAATTCCTTTTCTTCATAGGCCAGACAGTGTGTGTGTGTGTGTGTGTGTGTGTGTGTGTGTGTGTGTGTGTATGTGTGTGTGTGTGTGTGTGTGTAGGGAGAGAGAGAGAGAGATCATCTCATTTTCTTCTTCACTTTTTTATTGGTACTTTTTATTAGTGTATATTTGTGGTGTATGATGAATATCTTCATTTTGGCCCAAGGTCAATACATACCCTTCAAAGATGCTTCCCAATGACCTATTTCTTCCAAATCATTTCACCTAATAATCCATCCTACTATTATTACAGGAAATATACCAGAGATTAAATTTTGAAATATTCTCCCAAACTATTAACTGTATGATTCACCAAGTTCTTATTCTCCAGAAATCAATAAATTCTAGAACAAAGGAGATTAAATTAGGAAGATGTTTATTAATAAGAAAAATCCTGAGGAGCAGGAGGGGTCCAGAGTGGGTAACCAAGGGCCCCACTTTGCAGAGGAATTTTATAGGGTAAGACTCATGTGAGTACAAAGTGAACCACAGCTATAAACATCCAGTAAGGTTACAAGCACAGTCACTTTGATAAAGATAGTCCAGTTGGGAAACAAGGCATGTAGCAAGCTTGGATGGAAAGAGTAGAGATTCTCCTAGGAAGGAGCAGGTCCAGAGGTCCTGGTCACTGCCTGTGGTGGTTGATGGAGATCTAAACTTACCAGAACAATTTCTTTAAGGGAGTACCTAGGGATAGTCAACTCCTCTCCATCTTAATGCCTGGTTCTCAGCCAGTGTGCCTCCTGTGAAGCTATGGTGTGTTTCACTTTTTTCCTAGCCCTTTTTAGAGCCTAGTCCTACCTGATTGCCTATATAATTCCCACCTTATTCATCTATCTGGCAACCGTGACCTCAACAATGGATCAATCTGTGGGCAAGATTAGTGCCCTCATGATCCAATCACCCTTGCAAGGTCCAGTTCTGATAGTGGTATCGGGAATGAAACCTTCAGCACATGAATCTCTAGAGTAATTCATATTAAATCAACAGGGATGAATATTCATCAGTCTATAGATAAGGTAGAGTCTGACATAGGCTTATTACTTTTGTTTTAATCAAATTTAGTGTGGCATCTTCATAACCACATTTAGTTTTACGCTTTGGCTATTTAAAATATTTGCTGCTATTATGAATGTCTAATTGATGATTTTGTTTTAAATGATGAGTTTAGTGTCTGAAACCCCAATTTATGGTTGTAGAGGAAGAACACAGAGCTTCTACTTACTGACACGTATCCACAGCAACACGCAGAGCACGAGTTCAGCCTCACTTACTTGCTATGATATAGTCTGTATTTTGCTGAGAGAGAGAGAGATTTTGATGAAATGTAATGCCAGATGGTAAGTACTCCCAGTGAACGCTTTTCCTCTTCTCACGAGCTCATCTTGAAGTTTTCATGTTCTTTAGGTTTACTCTGAGTTTTCACAACTTCTGTCTGAGTCTGCATGATAAAATTCATCCACTCAGAATCAGTGCAGGTGAGTGGAGTCTGTGTTCACAGAAAAGAGCAAACTGAACTTCCTTGGTTCTCCCTGAACCCCTCAAAAAGAGAAAGGTAACAGGAAAAGAAAACACCTCTTGTTTACAAATAGAGAAACCACAGAATGCTGAAGCCAATGCTCCTTCCTTCTCATCACATGGGTGGCCAGTTTGGGTCCATTGTGTCTTCTGCTTCTTGAGATGGTCCCTCAGGATGAGCGCGGTGTCAGGTGGGGCATTCCAATCTGCTCTGAGCATCGAACGTCAGGAGCGGGGCAGGGAATGTTTCATTAGCTTGGAGAAGAACAACTATCAGATTCAATTAACCTAAATTCTACTTGCCCTTTTAAATTATGTAATTCCTTTATCCCTCTGTGTCTTTTCTGGGAGGTTATTCTCACACGTGTTTTAGTGAAAGTAAATAACATTTATAAAATACTTGACCCATAAAACCTACATCGTATTAAACATGCATTTGTTATGGGTTCATTGTTATCTCCACTTGTGAAACATTGTGTTTATGCAGGAAGAGACCAAACAACGTGGGCTGAATGAAATTAGAGACTATAGTCATCTCAGGATTCACCCATAATTATGTGGAGACTTACATATGACTCAGGGAAGATTATCTGAGGAATAATTTAAAGTGGATCCACCCACTGAAGGAACAAGCTGTCCTTTAGGTGCAGAGTAAAAAGGGAGATTGTTTTCTGTTAGGATCACAAAACAGATGATTTTTTTCTTACAAAGATAATTTCAAGAGGAAATTGTCCTTAGGAATAAATGACAACTTTTCCTAGATAATTTAGTATTCTTTTAACTAATTAATAATAACAATAATATTATATAATACTATAACCTTGAAAGGTTGCAGTGCTACCCCAGAGTACAGAACAGCTTATATTTATTTACCTTGATGGAGAAAATATAAATCCAGAAGCCCCAGGAACTTTGGTGCTCGAGCATAGTAGCATGAAAGGAGACACTGGTATGAGTTTTGACATGGGGTGTGGACCAGAGACCTAGAGAAGGGAAGAGACATGTGAAAGATGACTCTTGGTTGCTAGAAGTGACGTCTGAAATAGCATAAGTGACTTTGAGTAACAGGGAAATTCAGTTGACTCGCAGTGGAGTGCAATTAGGCTTGCAAAGCATTCCCAAAGAAAGGATGGCTGAGGGGGAAATACTGAATGATACTTGGGCCGCGGGTAGAAGGAAGCTCATGGCCTGAGAGAGAAAATATTACTTCTCTTCTTCAACCACAAATGTGTCCTTTCATGTAACAAATTTGTTAATCACCAACCCGGGTCCTGAGGATGCAACCACAGCACAGAAATCATGGTAGCCTTGCTTGGTGGGGCTCATACTGCAGTGATGGGTGACACAGTGTGGCCAAATATACAAGTTCATATTTAACGTGCAAGATGGTTAAGGTATCAAGTGCTTGATTATAAAACTTAAACAGGGCAAGTATTGGGCTGATGTTTCAGAGATTTCTCAGAGCAGGGTGAGTATGGACGAGCATTTAAAGAGAATAAACTGGCCTCTAGTGAATTAATGGATTTAAGGAAGCTGGATCCTTACGCAGAGGATCTGAAGGCAGCCGTGACCACTGGTTCCGTGTCATCTTGGGAGGGGGCGGGGGCAAGCTCTCTCGCCATTTCCAAGTGTGTCTCTGCGGGTGACATGGACAGTCGAATGGATGAATGCAGGGAAACGTTTTGTTCTCCCTGACCTCAACGGCCTTAATTCAGTTCTCTGAAGGCCTGCAAACAGCAGAGAAGGGAGGTTGCGTGGCCCGCTTCACGCCTGTTAAACTGGGAAGTCAGTCTCCTTCTGTCCTGTCCGGGATTTGCTCTCCCAGCTTCTCGGTTCTGAGGCTGTCAGCTGAAGGCTGGGTCACACCAGAAGCTTTCCAGATCTCCCCTGCACAGTGCAGAGTCCTCAGCCTGAAAACAGAAACAATCTTTTAGTAGATTAATAGACAAGTAGAACTTAATAAATATATTGTATTTACTAATACAGTAACAGCGTTTTACACGAATAAAGTAACCACGACAATGGCTACATGAAGGATGAACCAAAATTAAAAAAAAAAAAAGCCATCAAGTGTGAACTGGACACACTGCACACCTGTAATTCAGCACTCTGGGTGGCTGAGGATGAAGGATCATAAGTTCAAGTCTTGATGAAGCAACATAGTAAAAAAAGGAATTAGAAGGCTGATCATGTTATATGCTTAGGTAAGAACAGAAAATCTAAAATAAAAGATTTTCCTTTCAGAAGGTGGAGAGAGAAGGGTGGGCGGGGGATAAAAAGTAAATTAGAATGTTTTGTGTCCTGTGCACACTTCCCATGAGGAATGCAATCATCAGCTACAGTAATCATGTGCCAATAAAATTCAAAAAGTAACAGAAAAGTGAGCTAAATT